>JAQFZH010000751.1:0-27776 GCA_034695485.1 Entomobrya nivalis
TTTGTCTACACACATATTGCGACGACGATGCTGATGGCGTGTTGTAGCCTGCTTTTATTTCCTTTTCGTTGTTGTCCATCGCTGCACGAAAAATAAAATCTGACCATTTTTGAGCACGACGACGGCTTGTATTTGGGGGAAAGAGACAAGAGTTCATAATATTTGCCTAATCAACTTGGCTCCTTCATTTGTACAGCGCAGAGCACGAAACGAAATGTTGGAGACTCCAAGTTGAGTTATCGCTGGTATACACAACCTTAGTACGCAGTCGAGTTTTGCCGGGGCGGCTTCTTCACCGTGGTTGTTTTCATCAAAAGCTCACTTTGAAATTTACTAGCCGTGCATAATAAGTATATTATTTGGTTATAATTGTATAATAAGAAAGGTAAACAAGAAGGTACGAGAGAGAGAGATGCTGTTTTGTTGGGGAGTAGCGGTGATGAAGCCAAGTCCAGGTGTCGGCTTCTTTTGAACCATATGCTAATATTGAATATTATATATCCATTCCGTTTCAACTAACTTTTGTTCTTATATCACCAAAAACAATAGCTGCATGGCCAGCACAAGCACCCTGAATAAATATTGTGGTTCCCACATGTAGCCTACGGTGAGTGGTGAATTGCTCCTAGACAAAAAGGAGTGACCACACTTGGTATTGTTGGTTAACTTACTTAATGAGCTAGTCTACACTGTGAACTGCCGTTTTTTCTAGACTTTTGCAATGGACTCTCACGGATAATGTGATTGATAATACTTATGTTTTGAATAAAATCTGTAAAATTACAGTTTAATATTAAAATTAAATCTAAAAATATTAAAAATCACGCTTAGAAACCGTAAACCGAGTTAATCGTAAACTTTAATAAAAATTGTTTAATGGACAATTTTTTTTCATTTTGAATTTGAATTATTTCATGAGGACGGACGTCGTTTTTTAGACACGATTTGTTTATTTATCGTTCTCAATAGTGATTCATTTCCAGATATTTATGAATACGGCGATGATGATCTTTGTGAGATTATTTAGTTAATTGCTTAAAATACATGATGAATATCAGGTATGCATAAATTGTCTATTCATTGTACCCATTGGCCACCTGCTGTCAACACAACCCAATTCAGAATAATATGCAAATAAGTTTCACAATTTAACCATTGTTGTAACTTGTTGTGGGCAAAGTGAGATAAGCACCTGGAATCCTACAATTGCCATCAAATTAGTGAGGATTGAAGTTTTTTAAGTTGTTTGTCTACCAATAATATGTATTATTAAGCTTTCATGTAGTACAATGTACAGTGTTAATTGTTTATCATATTAAAAGAGTAAGACTTGAATGAAACAAGAGTGAAGCTAACAACACTACCATTCATATTCACGGTTCATGTTTACCATTTCAATTGTGAAACTGCCATAACATTATGAGAAGAACACTGTCTTGCCCATAATTTCTCAACACCTCGAGTGACTCTGCTCCTCCACTCATTCACTTTGCATAACACTGAACACAAGCAGATACAAACCATTACAATGTATATACATTTCCCATTCTCACAGTCTCGTAAAAGTGCAATTACTTTTCCTACACTGGTTCCCGTCTGCGTCTGGTTTCATTCAAGTTTCTTTCAACCAGACGACATCGCAGGCTGCAACATCAAAAAAAGTACATTTTTCGGAGTTCGAACGGAGTGAGTGTATATGTATCCATATATGTGTAGTGCGTATCAAAAAGCGCAGTACCATCAAAAGTAATGATCTTCTTGTGATATGCCACGGTGGTGTGTAAGTGCTGACTGTTGGTTGTTCTAACACCATGATGACTCTTGTCGCCTGTTGTCACTGTAAAGTGGCAAAAAATGAGAAACTAAATGAATAGAAACGGCGGAGATGAACTTACTATGTACATAATGTACAGTCTAGATTAGATACTTCCCTTTCTCCAGACGTAGCAACCACATGCACACATATAATATATCTCATACATTCATTCTTTTGAGTAAAGGACACGGAAAATCCATATTGTGGTTTCTAAATAACATGATGTTTTGCTTTACACATCCGTTTCCCTTAGCGTCCGACTTCTGCACTTGATTTCCGTTTTTACGAAATGGAACGTTGTAGTGAGCCATTGAAAGTTTGAGAGAGCTTTCAAAAATGTTTACATTTTCTTTAATGCCCCTGACGATAGCGTTTACACAACACATCTGATTTTAATCAATAATAATCATACTAAAATATGTATTGATATATTTTGAAGAATATACATAAATACTCACGCAGCAAAAAATAAGCTTTATTTAGATATTCATAGAATTATGTGCCGTAAAAATCAGAGAGTCAAGTCAGGAAATGGAAACCTTTTTGAAGGGTTAGGGAAAAATGAAGACATTGAAACTTTAGCTCAGTTGACGACTCTTGTGACTCTTTGTAATTAGGTTTGCGCGAGTCTCTGTTATTTTGATGGGTTTTTGGGACATTTGGCATTACGAATGGAATTTTCTGGTAAAAAGAGAAGGCTGGAAATGTTTATGCAGCGATTTCATCAGAGGCATCAGACAGCACGAATACAAAGAGATGTGTAGAGGCAACCTGAATGACACCGATGTTAATAAGCAGCTAATGTAGCAAAACCGAAATTCTTTTCGAGGCAATATTTTTACATTCCTTTAAACGAAATGATATGAAGGAATTTAAATAGAGCTTAGATCAGCTTGTCTGGTGTGGAATGCCACGGGAAAAGTAGGTGTAAACTGTGTAATTGTAGCCAGAATACTTATGTAGTTGTCATGCATACTGATTATCGTGTTTCTGCAAAATGTCACTTGTATTCGTTGTTTTCGGAGAGGAGGACCACCTTGGCGACTATTTACGTTTAGGTTGTCATTTTTTCAACTTTTGTCCAAGAAAGTGGCAAATGGCAAGTTTGTAATTGCTCTTTTATACAAATTTGTATTTACGTTAGTATATAAGCAAAATAAGAGCACTATGAATGAAACTAAAAAAAATCATACATGCTTATGCACAAATGTGACTTTGTATTGGCGTCGTCTGCAAAATACAACTTGGAAGTTAGTGTTGGATGAATTAACTTTTGTTTACTTAACGTTTTTGCTTCACGAATTCTTCATATATGTATTTTGTTAGTAAAAAGGAAGTAAAATGAGAATCAGTAGAACAGAATACAGCATTGCTATTATTATTATATTCTTAAGTAAGTTAAGCTTAAGCAAACATTTTCATGCATGCAATGTCTCCCGCTGATAGTTAATTACACGGACCTCGTGTTATGATATTGTTATCATCATCCCCAACTACAACAGCAGCAGCTTTTACTTTTATTATTATTATTATGGGCAGCAACAAAGTAATAATGCAAGAAGAGAACAGAAGTGAACAATGATATCGTAAACTAAAATACAGAAAGCAAGCACATTAACCAAAGCAGCAGTAGTTGGGGCCAAAAACTGGATCTATTTCTTCACCACAGTTCTCATTCTGTTTATGTATCATTCTTGAAGTCTGAACACATACATATTTATTCATGTAGCAAACTTTTGCAAACATTTTATGAGAAGCAAGTGAATAGTGCCATTTTTATGTCTTTCTAAAATAATTAGAATGCAAAAAGCACACTAATAAAAATGAATTTGATAATAATCCATATTTTATACCTTAAATATAAAGCGCATATGCAAAAACATAAAATAGTCAACAGTTGCTCTTTTTTCCCCTTGTCTCGCTTTGTAAAATAAGTCCCAGCAGGGTCTTTCCATATCGAGATGAGATGTCAACTGATATGAAACAGCAAGTTGTCATCCTGCTTTAGATACATTGTGTATTCGACGACAAGTCAGTAGAACAATAAAAGAAATTATTCATGGAAAAAGAGAAATTATAAGCTTTTAGCTATACCAACTGCCAAGCTAAAAAATATATGGTTTTTTGCCTTTCGATGATAAAATGGTGATTGACCTTGTGTGTTGCGTTGATTGTCTCAAAGTATTACGTTAATTATTTATGTGATGTTGATGTGGTGAATGCTTGTGAAAATAAGCCAAGTTCGGTTTTTTCTGTAATGCATAGTTTTACTATAAAATGTATGCACATTATTTAGTTTTCGGTGAACGGAAGAGGATATGCCTCATGCTGGCTGTTGATACATTCATAGCAACAGCGGTAAGTCTTGGTTGTAGTTGCGGTGTAGGTACCGATAGTTTTTAAAAAACTTTTATGTTGCCTTCCACCACAAAACAGAAGAAAATGCTTGATGGTAAGTAAGCCTAGTTGACTTGTGCTGCTACAGAAAGAAGTGGCTCGGTTGGATTTGTTAAGCTGATTGTGAGTGCGAGTGTGTTTGGTTGCAAGCGCGTGTTGATGATGTGGAAATTAATCAAGGTGACTTAATGAAAACCTTGAGTCGTCAGATCATATTGGCTTATATGTGTGTAAAATGTATAATTGCCTGGTTGAAAATGCTGAGCGTATGTGCTGACTTGACTGCTGAGCTTTTCGGTTTGTGTTGCTGTGTGAACGGGAATTTGTTGAAAACACACTGCCACCACCAACTTCACTTACTTAAGTGTAATATGAACACACTGGGCTTTCTGCTGTCTTTGTATAATTTATAATAATAGGTGTACGTATACGTATACATTGTACATACATGTTGCGTACTTATACAATTTAGTAAAGATAATGTTTCAACATTTCATAAGTTGTTTCTACTTTTTCTCTCTCGCTCTCTGGCTATTAATGTTTATGTAGTTGTTGCCGTTGAGAGAAAGAAGTAAAGTAGTTCACAGTCGGGCGTCTACCAAGAGTGATGTATCCGGTGTCAATTTTAATGACTTGCTCTTTGGTCTTTTTGATCACTTAATCAGTTAATGTAAATTGTACTGTTGCTGTTCTTATTAATGCTGCACTACAAGTTTGTGAACGATGCAATATTTTTATTGTTTTAAATGCGTATATACTCATTAAATTAATGTTGTTTAGAAAAAATAATTGTCACTCGGATAAAAATTCTTCAAAATTCTTAAAAGCTCGACTTATAAATAAATGGTTTTGTATAAAAGAGGTTTCGGTGTTGGATTTTTCGCTCTCAGGCAAGTGGTGGTGCTTTGATCTGAAATAAAATTGCGAAAATGCTTTTATACCCGTTTACTTCATTCATAATTCAAACGAAGTATGTATTCTGCCAACTGAAAATGTATTACAATTTTACAAGTATCATTATTATGACAAGAAGTTACTACTGGTATTTCGCATGTCAGTAAAATTTAACTGTATCGTTGCATTTTGTACTTGTACTTTGTATTTGGGGTGAAATGGTATTGTAATCCGAGGGATGTTTCCATTTACAAAGTTCATTATTAGATTGTCCTATTCCGTTCACTGACACTGCTTGACGGCCGTGACTGGCCAAATGGAACGGCAAAGAAAATGAAAGTTGGGAAGGGCATGAATCCCAAAAGCTTACTTTACAGAGCACATCTCTCTTTTTGCTTTTTTCACTGTCTTCTAAGCAAAATATATTACAGAGAGACCCAAGAGTAAGCGTAAAAACTCAGGCAAAATATATACGAGAAAAATATCGTGTCTTTACCAACTCTGCTCTGTACTTTCTTAAAACAGCCTCATGAATGTATGGTTTTTTCTTCCTTCCTTTTCGTGCTGTATCTCATTCTATCTCTCTGCCTTTTTTATATAAGCTACAAAAATGCGATTGAAACCGATTCCCTTCTACTTCAGTAAACAATTTGGATATACTGTTTCAAAAACTACTGCTGCAGAGTAATGTAATACAAGCTGGGTTGTATCACTGTATTCTCGAAAGAGAGGATCCCCTGCTCGTTTCTAATCAATTTGTTGCGAGTGGAGGAGCCATTTGTCTGAATTAGTGGACAACAAAAACGACAAGAAAAAAAACGAAAAAGGGGGAAAGTAACGTAGCGTAAGCCGTGACTCAGGCAACACAACTCAACTTACAAAACAACAGTAATGTATTTATAAATAGGTATAATATGTGTTATATGTTGTACGGAACTGGAGAGTATAGTGACTTGCTCTTCTTGTTAATCAGCATCCGCTTAAGATCTACTTGAAAAAATGTATAAAAACCATATAACTAGGCATATAATAATGCGTAATAGCAGTGCAATCATCGTGTGTTATGTTCAATGTTGTTTCATCGTTGTTTATTTTTCTCCACGTAAATATAAAAAATTGTCTTTCCGATTAAAGCACTAAAGATATTGCAATATTTTTTCTTGTTTTTTTTGTTACTCTCTGGTGCAAAATTTATCTCAATCTTATGTCTTGTCACGTTTTTTTAAAAATGAAGTAGAAAAATGATGTTTCTCCCTTAGTTAGTAAAGCACTTGCATATGTTACTTAGCTAGAGTTTACTTTTGTATCCAGTTTATACGTAACTCAAGCTGTATTGGCAACTGAAAATGGTGTGCCTCGTATAAAACAGATTCATTTTAAGACTGATATAATTTTTACGATTATAATAGACAGTAAAGCTTAAGGGGTGTTTGGTTTCAAGATAATATTGAATATTATGCTGATTATACAAATTTATTTCAATTTGAAGTAAAAAATGAATAATTAGAGTTTATGAAAGGTCATTATTTTTTTAGGATATTGATACAGTATATCATGAAATTTATTTTGCCGCGATCTAAAGTTGCAATTCAATGGAATTCGTAGTACATTATTAAGAAATGTTGAATTTAAAATCATGATTTAATGGTTTTACGTTCAATATACTGTTTATAATTTTAAAATTATTATTCGATAATATTATACGTTATTGGGCAATAGTTTTCATAAATTCAATGCAAAATATAAGTCCGAATAGTTCAATGTTATTGACGTAAAAGATTAGTTAGTTCTGTATTATGCAGCAAGAAACGAAACGACTACATGTGCTTATATGATTCTTGTGGGTTTCTACATTTTCCATAAATTTTAATACGTACTTCCAGGAAAACAAACATTTCATCTGTCAAATTTTTTGAGTCATTCTTTCTGTGTGTTTCTAATGAAATATCTTAGTTAGGTACTTCGCATTCTAACGATGGCTTCCTCTCTCACACGTGCTGATGTTTTCATGTTTTGCTCTATGCGTATGTTTTAAACAAAAACCCTTCATTGACCAATAATCAAACTATGATTCCACATCTTTGTTGCTGCTATTTATTTATGCATATATCGTTGATTTTTGTTCATTTATGTAAGTAACACCACTTATTGTATGGCGATCATGATGGCACACGCAACCAAACCTCGTGCTGTTTGTTTATCTATGTAGCCTGTCTCCATCCATTTGATTAGTATGTCTTATGATTCATGATAAAGTGTACAATGAACGTAATTCGATTGGCTAAATTATTTGTCGAGTTGAGATTCTGTTTAAATGAGTGTGTGCACGTATATAAGCATTTTTGTTACATTTTGATAAAAACAATTTTTATTCATACTGTTGTTTGCGCAATTACCTTAAAATTTTGGCAAGTATTCTTTGGACAAATTTGACAACAATTTAAAGAAATGTTCATTCCTACTATTTTCTCATTTAACTTTAACATAAAATTTATTATTAGCAAGTATAAATATTATGCTTGTAATTGTAAAGAGTGTATGTGTAATATACATTGGGAGATAGGACAAAAAAGTAGTCAAACTCTAGAAGCGATGTACACTTGTAATATAATAATGCTATCAGTAACACTTTCACTTTCATCTACATTATAAATACTACACAGCAATGATTATTAGTAGTAAATGTGACATTACATGAATTTTTTTAAACTGCTATTCATACTCATGATTTTAGCTGATTGGACTAATGTGCTAAACGGTTATTGTTATTATGATTATTTTTACACAATAATAATAATACTATTACTATGGTTGACCTAAAGTTTTTCGAGTGACCTGGTATTCGTCAACAGCTCTCGGGTGAGACGCCAAGCTTGTTTCGCGGCATTTTCCAGAGCACTGGGTGACTTGCCTTTGAACAGATCCAAATTGGGTAGAAAATAGTGAGGACATCGTCGACACTGTAAGCATGAAATGAGCTGGAGAAGGATTCCATTGATCCTGTCTCCGAGACAGGGCTCATCCCATTCAACTTCACGAGGATGTTTTTCGCACTCGTATAGCAGAAGAGTCTTCATGTGATAAGATGTCACTGGATTGCCTTTAGTAAAACAAAGAAATACCGAAAAATCACTACTTGGTTTCAGCACAAGTTGATAAATACACAACATTTTTTACCACTATCAATAAAGCACACTAACCGGGCAAATCCAAATGCCGATCGCGCAAAGTCTTCAAGAGACTGAGACACTTTTTGCGACATCCACCTTGAAGCAAGCGACCTTCCGCTTCTAGGAAGGACAGCACCCATGCATCTCCCTCCATGGCTGATTGCTTTCCCTGCATATTTTTTAATAATACACAGTAATTAGGAGAAATTTTCACTTTGAACACGATTTAAGGGAAACAAAAATGTAAAAATATGCGTATGATTATATTACATCCTCTTCGTTTTGGCTAGTTTTTTTTGAGCTGACCTGCATGGATAAGCTTTCTTTGGAGAGCAAGTCAAATCCCTCAGTTTTCACCTCAGCCACCAAGTTTGGATGGGGCCAGGGAATGTGAGGAATCGGCCAGTGAGCAGCACTTCTTGGCCAAACCCCTGAGCATTTGAATGCCGGGGTAATCTGAACAACATAGCGCTCACGAATACGCAATTTCACCTCTGTTGTGTCCGCAATCATTTTTACGGAATCTCTGTATGAGCACTTGTCACAAGCCTGAGCGACCAACGTTTGAAATCGAGATCGAATTTTGCGGGCAGACAAGTAGCCCGACGCAGTTATAAACTCAACCCAAAGTGACATTGACCTTTTTCTGCCGTCACTCAGTTTTAGAACTGCACAACCCGGCAGGGTGCCATCATCCACAAAATTAAATACACCCATTTGATTCAAATACAAAACCACTTCAAACTCTGTCGGAGAAACGACATCCAAACCTTCAAAACGACCATTACACTCGGTCAAGGAGGAAATAAAACGAGGCTCCTGAACTTCAACCTCTTTCAAGACATCTTGAACAACACGACACACTTCACGAATGGTTTTCGCTATTCCACTTTTTCTCATTTGAACCCTTTCCCCGTAGTATTTATTCAACTGGTAAAGCATTTTGGACTGAGCCGCCATCATATCTTGTGGTACCAACATTTTGAAGATTTTCTATTTTATTACCTTTTTCACTGATTTAAAAATGTGTTGGAGACACTTCAGAACGGTAGTATAATTTTTATCGGCTAATTTTCAAACGCATTTGCATTTACATAAATTGATGTCATAAAACGTTGTCAGCTGCACAAGTTGGGGTATTGCAGGAATTTCTCAAAATCCAAGTAAAAGAAGAAAGTGACAACAAAAATGTTGTTTTAATTAGATCCAAATGACTTCTGCTGAACTTCAAACAGATTATCGTTGCAAAAAAATAACCAAAACAGATTTTCACTCTTGTTTCGGATTCGTAGTAACAATACAAAAGATAGTTGAATTGCCTATCTATCCTCTTGTGACTTGTCACAATTATTCAAGTGGGTTATAATTTTACACGTCAGACCAATCCACCCCGACAAATTGTCTGATTAAATGAACAAGCGATCATAGGAATAATTTCATGTGATTGCAAGACGGAGATTTTCCTTTCAACAGAGTAATCCACTACTGCACTGTAATGATGATGACGAAAGAAGAAGATGAGAGGAGAAGGGTTTGTATGTAACATTGAGTTTCTTGTTCAGTAATAAAGAGTCAAAGAAGTTGTTGTGGTGGCTTTATATAATAATGACGAATAGGAAGAAAATGTTGCTGCTTACTGCTGCCTCATTTTATTGTGTAACTGATAACGTAATAGCATGCAAGGAGGTAAGAGGTTCTTGTATTCATTCAACCAAGAGTTTTGTGTGCATGACTATGTGAATGCTAATAATGACAGGTATTCTATGTGAATATGCGTTGCTTTACCACCACCACTACCACGACTTACACTGTATTGGAAAGGTGAACAGTGAATGGGGTGCTGAGCAAGTACGACGAAGATCAACCAAGAAAAAAAATCTCCAAACAGTCTTGTGTACACATTGCACATACACATAACACAAGAAAATACTTTGCTGTTGGCTGGGATTCTCTCCTGTGAAATTTTCGTACAGGGATGGATTGTGTTAAGTGTGTGCAGTGAATGCATACTTGTATGTAACGTCTCTCTGTGTGTACGTAGTTGGTTTACAGAGGGAAGGATGAGGATCACCACAAAGGGTTGCAGCTTTGTTCCGAGAGAAACGCTTTAACATTCGTTGTAACTCGGCCGTCCTTCCTCTGCCCTGAGACTTGGAGACGCCTCTTTTCCTCTGCATCCACGCCTATCGCACGCGACCACTATCCACTCACTGACTTGACACTTTTTCGGTCAAAAGCATATAATAAAATTAAAAAGCATGCTGGTGAAGTGGTATGATGGTAGTGGAGATGCTGATGTAGTGAATAGATTGCATTTTTATATTGTAAGTTTTTCCGCATCTGTCATCATCAAGCATAGCGAAAAAAATACGCCACTCATCTCATCTCTCAGTGTTTTCATTGAAAAGATCACCTGAATTATTACTCTTTAAAACCTTATTTCATTTCAAATATTTTTGCAGTCACCGTGAATCAATGACGTTTCATGTTTGCTGTTTATTATTGTGTTTTGATTGAAATTTAAACGCGCACTTATTGTTGATACCTTACAGACTGCATCATCAAAAAATCAATATTTTGCCCTTAAGAAAGAAAAGCATGCATTGACTCGGCAATATAACGGAACGTTTTAGTTAGCTTTAAATCCCAAATCAACTTAAAGTGGTGGCCAAAATGTATTTTGAAAGGTTGTTGGTACGTGAACTTGTAAAAAACCTCTTGAGTGAGGGTCCTTTTACACTTTCGACTACACACTTTCATAAATGGTAGTCCAGAGCCTCAAACAAATAATTCAAAGTTGCTTTTTTATCTAAAAATTTCACATTTTTATGAGAATAATACCAAAAGCTACTCCCATAATAAAATCATATCATAGAACAGTGTAAAAAATAACTCGTATGTGCTATATGGCAAGTTGAATGCTGATTTGGCATTGAAATATGTTACGGCTTACACAGTATCAACGTATTATATTTTACTATTTTTTCTCAAAAGAAGTTGGAGATGAGCTGAAGTTTTTTTCTTGCATTCTCCGCTTCACGCATCCCTTCTAAGTTTTTTCGTCTTCTTACAATGTGGCTGTATGTTTCCATTTTCTCCTACGAATCTGAACGAGAAGAAAAAGATAATGTTTTTCTTGGTTTGTTTATATGGGAATAGCTTATTACTGGAATTTGGTATGTTACATTGAATAATGGCTTGGCAGCGACTTTCCCAAGAGACTCTTTCCTTCCTTGTGCTCCGTCTTGGCGACGCAGAAAAAATACAAAACAACGGATCCCAATTTCCAATGAATTTCCTTCTTCTTCCAGGATTTTCCTCTTGGTTCGCTTATTACAGATATATAATATTCTAACACGAGAGTGAAGATTTCCTTCCTGCAGTATATATTGCGTAAGCTTGAAATGGAGGGATTGTTACTAGACACAAGGGGGAGGGTAGTATTACCTCCATTAAATAGGATACTCCATTTTACACCCAAGATACTATTATGTGTGATATTTTACTTTTATTTCTGTTCGTACATACATTTTCAAGTACGGAGATTCTTGATAGCTTTCCTTTATTGAAGAATAAAGTTTAAGAGAATCGAACAATATTGATGAAGAAAAATCGAATCAAAATCATTTTTTATAGAAATGCGCAGATCCATTTTTGTGTTTCTCTTTCAACTTCGCAAAATTATTAGAAACTATTCCTATCATGGCACTTTATATCATATATTTACAATAAGCGCATATGAATTTCCCCTTATTTTTCAACCACTTCAGTCATATACTAACGAAAATAAAGGCAAAGGATTTGTTGCTGCTTTAAAAAACTCTGAAAATACGATGTGATGGGAATAAGGCATCTGCTGGAACAGATAAACGCTTCATTGAGTTGGTGATACAGACGATATACATTTCTAAAAGTATTTCGCTCCACAATCAATTTTGTTTTCTGACTCCCTGGTACTTAACTTGCTACACATTTTAAACCAGTACTAGTATATTATTACATAAAATGCATTTATGAAATCGAACCAGTTCATTTATTGATCACTGCTGATATTATATTATATATTGTTAGCAATGGTTTGATAATGGATACAGATGTTTTCTGGAAACAAAATATAGCCAGGAAAAAATACAGATATTTTTGTTCTCATGTCGATTTCTTGATCGTGTACGTTTATTATTCAGGGACACCTTGATTTCGTATGCATGCTTTTACGTATCAGTATATTTGTATTTAAGTAATGCTTTCAAATAATAACCGTATAAATTTTAAGTAGGTTTTTTAAAATGTTGTTGGTGGCGGTATGATATCCCTTCTGTTCTCCCTTTTGTTACAAACAAATGAGTTGGTAAAAGGTGTGTATTTATACTTTTGTAGGCTCCATCATCATTATTTAAGGTTTACTGAGTCCATTCATTCATGCTTTCACATTGTTACATGTACGAAAAGAAACAAAATAGATTAATAAGTACGTAAAGCACTTCAAGTGAGCAACGGTAAAGGACACAAGCATGCAAGATACAGTCGTTAACCTATAAATTGCGTATCTTTGGAAAAAACCCACTCGTCGCAGCCAGGCCCTTTTAGAATGATTTTAAGTTTTCATTATTCGTAATCATAATCTTGCATTTATGCCAAAAATGTGCTTTAGAGTGATCTTTTCTATATTTTTTTAAACAATGATTATGAAGTTTCACCGCAAAACGTTTGAGATGTGACTTGAGAAGGCTAACAGATTACTTTATTAAAATGCATAATTCCATTTGCACTTTCTCAGCTTTCCTTATTAACTATTCTGACATGGCGTCTTATATGGCGTCCGTTATTGTGTTTGTCGGCGATGGTATAGCTACGTACTGCATAATTTTACATGAAAACTTAAAATATTTAAAGCATGCCAAAGGAATTTATGTTTTAAAAAAAATCGTTTGCATCAAAACCACTAAACGGCGCCTTCTCATTTACAAATTTTAATTTTAATGGAAGATCATTCCCATGAGTGATTTACTCTTTGCCACACAAGCACGCAACTGCCAGGCAACGATGAGTTTATTAATGTGTCTGTTGAGTTCATATGATAATAATAATTTTTAAAATTCCTCAGACGCAGCATGGAAATGAAAAATACAAAAAGATTTTTATATGTCCATCT
The DNA here is from genome assembly GCA_034695485.1 of Entomobrya nivalis. Lineage (NCBI taxonomy): Eukaryota > Metazoa > Arthropoda > Collembola > Entomobryomorpha > Entomobryidae > Entomobrya > Entomobrya nivalis. The sequence continues at coordinate 13,430 of JAQFZH010000751.1, forward strand.
GTAGTACACACAATTTGGATGAATGCACACATATCAAAAGTGCATTTGATTTTTTTTCATCGTGATCATCATCATACATATTGTTGTATGTAGTCTTTGAATTGTTACAATAAAAAATATATGATGCAAGGAGAGAATGAAGGATATCTTGAAAGCATCATGGGAGTTCACTCTTTTCATTAGCTCCAGCCGCTCACCTTATTACGACTGATCGGCAACCTTTGAAAAGAAGGTTCACCGTTCAACTCACGATTTCCATACACAAAATGTTTAGGCTGCTGCTTTTTTTATTATTACTATTCATTTTCACATTATTATACATACCCACACTATTGTTGTACTAGTTTTTTTTTTTATTAAGCACGTCATCATCTTTTTGCTCCTTCAAACCAACAATGAAAATCAGGCTTTTATTTTGCTTTTGATAACTCAAGGGGAGCCTCTAGTCTCTAACTGTTGTACTGTGTGTAAGTTTTATTTTTTGATCGACTGACTACGCTAAACTACACACAATAACAATTCATTCAAAAAAACATATCCAACCAAAAGAAACAATGAAGTACCAGAAGGATAGTGGAAAAGATAAAAGACTTATTGTAGTAAATGGAGGAAGATGAGAGCAGCCAAAAAAATGAAATGAAGAAGGAAAAGGATTTATGATACATACTGCCCATTATTTAACATTCTCGCCCAAGACTTTCCAACAATGTTTGTTTGTTTCTCTCTCTCTCTCAAGCAGTCAGTGACGGAATTATTATGATGAGCAGCTTGCTGCTGAATAACAGTCTATATCTACACGCTACGCTGTTTTTTGATAAATACTATTAATAATAATGTGTGTAAGTACAGGATTTTTTATCTCGACTCGACTGGCGTCGATAATATCCAATTAATGCAAACTCTTTAAGTTGATCTTTTCACCTTTGTGCATTCTCTGCCTGCGCAAAAGTCTAGTCATTCTGACTTGCTTCGTAGACCTTGGTCTAACTAATTCATTTTTCTTCATTTAAACAAGTAAAAGCAATCTATTAAGGGTCGCAAATCATTTTCTTCTCTTTGTAAACTGACTTGTTTTATTAGCTGACGATAAGTATAGCGTTACTGAAATACTAAATTTTGTTTCTTCGTATGTTCCTGCCTCTCATTAATTTAATATAATCGAGAGAAAAATAATATTCACATGAAAGATGCTCACTGAAGTCTGCACGATTTTCCGCTAAATGATCATTTAACATTTTTGTACTACTACAATTGTTGGAAAACATATTGCAATGTAGTAGTCGTGATTCCTAATCATGATACAGGATTAGTGAAAAAAGGAGAGAGGTGTGATCATTGAAATATGAGCTTATTCACAATCAGAATTCACACAATGCTCCGATTTACAATGTACCACAGGTCCATATCAGACGTCTGCATCTGCTATGTCGTTGATTCAGTGATATAACGTTCCTTTTTTCTTTACATTTATAATTCTGACATTGCATCTAAAAAATCATAGTTCATTATCACTTGGTTTGCATCGCATTTCTTATTATTCTATTCTAAGTGACAAATACAAAAGTGGTGGTTGTATACTATTACACCTCTACTGCCGCCGACACCGCCACCATATCTCTACCATTCAATTGTTGTATTTTTAGATTCTAGACCTACTCAAATAGCTTCTCACGTCAGTTGCTAGTTTTATGTCACTTGATAACACCGGATCAAACTCATTTGTTTTCTTGTATGAAAAAGACACACTTACATGCACAATAAAAAGAGTGGGAGCTTTTTAGGGGAAAAAAGAAGAGGCTGCATTACATCATTGTTAAGTATGTTTATATGTGAAAAAGATGAAATTGAACTTTGAAAGACCCCTTGTTATTATGATGATTATTATTATGCTAACAATAGCAGGAGGAGGGTGGCCCGGTCTTGTCTGGCCTCAGCTCATGACCGACCGAGTATTTAAGATAAATGCACTACTAACAGTGAGAAGACTCCCTTCCTGCTACTGTAAATCTTTCTTTTTTTGAATTAGATTTCGAATTTGAAATAAAAAAAACTGGACAAAATATATAAAAAAAGAAAAAGAAATACAACAATAACACAATGGTGCCGGTCGGTATACAATTTGAACAGTAGCAACGATATTAAAGTAGCATTATACTTACCACCAACCAGGAAACCTTTAAATAAATTCATTGCACATTTTGTATTCTTTTCATTTAACCCTGATCATGATGATTATGATGACGACGGCGAAAGGATTTAAAATGTTGGTTAAAAATCGACTTGGTTGTGGTGAGTAGGATTAAGTTTTATGTACTTGAGTAAATCTCTTCTCTCTGCCATCACTATTTTCGAAAATATATTTTATGACTGAAGTTCTTATGATGATTTTATAGCTCCTTCAAAAAAAAGTAGGGATTTGATTTTGTTTTGTTCTCTGAAAAGAAATGATTATGATGTGCACAGAAAATTAGTCTGGCGAATAGTTTTGAGTATGAAATTGCTCATTGGATGATTATACTTTAGTCATCGTTAATATAGTGATGTTGTTATTATTACTAATATTATTTATGTCCATTGCCAAAAAACCTACATTTATATTTGTATCGTAAATTTTCTGTGAATTTGTATTTCACTGTACTTTATACTCTACCATATACTTGTGTGATTTTTTTTACAGTCGAACGGCGAAATAATTGTGTAAATAGAAGTAAAAGGGAATTACACTGGTGGTGGTAGTGGTTGGTAGTTTCGAACTGTGCTATTTGGCTTGTTAATTGACAGGACCTGTCGCTCACCCCTTTTTATGGGGCTCACTCGCTCTCTCTCTCTCTCTCTCTCATCTTGGTTGTGTCTGTTGTGTCCTCCTGAAATAAGCTACCACCCAGGTGCTCCTTGAAGAATCTGTTTTATGGACATTCTTGCCTAATGAAGTTGTGAATGGAGGGATGCACCCAAAGATTTATTGCAAGTTGGCTGTACTCTCGAAAATTTACGTGGGTTTAAATGGTTATCCAAACAAGGATATATATTCCTTTAATGAATATACATAAATAATATGTACACTTCGGAAAATTTGGAAATCTCTCGTTAATTTTTGTACACAGTTTAAATTAGAGCAAATTTGCACAGTCAATAAGGAAGGGTTTAAAAATTAATTTGCAGTGGTTTTTAAATCTTTTTATGCCTCTGTCAGAGCATAAAATCTTTTGAAATACGTTTTTAAAGATTTTAGGCTCTAATGACGTCTCAAAAACATTTCTCATTTCTGTGCTGTGCAATGCAATGTAACGAAGCACGCGAAGGAATGGATGACACACGCTAACTGCGTTGTTGTGAGTGCGTGATAATATTTATTGATGGTTATCAATTCGTCCTGCAATATTTTAAAATATTATACATACCTGCATATAATATGCATACCTGTTTTCGTACAATCACAATCTATCATACAAAAATTCAGTATTTTTTTCACAGGGCTTACGATAAGAATTTAATGCTGGAAAATGTCATCGTCAATTCTACTTCTTAAGAAAATGTGCCTGAAATCCAAAACTCTTCTCGTCTTAAAGATGACTTAAATATGTGTGATGTGCTGTGTATCTGAGCATTATTTCAAACATCTTTGATCACATTATGTGGGAACCTTTTGTGTGAGAGAAGGAGACAGGCGCATAAGCACACCAAACAGTTGTTGCTTACTATGTGAGCATTTAATATCCCTATACTCCCTACAAAAAGCTTGAGTCCTCCACTTGACATCTTGGGTCTCACCTGAGATGTTATCACTACAAGAGAAAAATGGGATTCTTGAGTCACATGAGAAGTTTGGGTATTTTAACGCAAAGATCCACACAGGACAACTTTTCCAACATAATTTTAAGGTTGCATTTATATACATGATCGTTTTAAGTACCCTTCAGTCGCTTAGATATTATTTTCTGATTTTTTTCGTCGTCCAATTACTTGTGACAAAAAACTATTTTTTTGTATGTTTTTTTTAAACGAACATGTTGAAATTGGAGTGGGTAGATGTGTGTAAATTGATAACACCGATTTCGTTTGCATCAATGCATTTTATCTACAGAATAACAAGGGATAAAAAGCATTCCAACTAAACTACATGGTTATTGCTGAGCTATTGAACTCTTTGCAATTTGTTTTGGCACAGTGAGCAGCTCATTACTGCCACTAAAAAAACTATTTTTTCCCTACTCATACTCATTTACGAGCATTTTTTCCTTGTTTCCATTGCCCCTTTTCTGAACAGTTTGGAATGTTTAGTGTCATTTTAAGAAATTTATTGTGGCTTTTAGCATGAGAGATTGCGTACACACAATGCTTGTGCCATTTTATTATTATTGTTATTATTATCCTCATTCCTCTCTCTGTCTTTTATGTCGTTATTGAGCAATGCGAAATTAGTCGTTTAACATGTAGTTTTGCGGCACTTAAAAAAGGAACATCGCATCGCCACGTCACAGTCGTCACGAGTAGAGAAAAGAGAATTGTCGGTGTGCGTCGGGTGGTGAGGAAGAAGACTGTTATTGCAGGGCTGTTTTGTGTGCTGAGTAAAAGTATGGTTTGTCTCCTCGTTTTATGGCTGATTTATTAGAGACGGTGGTCTCTGTGTTACCCTAAAGTAAAGCATATATACTACTACTCTTATTATATTCTATGTGTGTGTATACATTTACTGCAGTACATAAATCAGCCTGTCAAGCTGATGTGAACGGGTGAACTGACTGAAAAAAAAAGTTTATGGAAAGTAAAGTAAGTAGAAGGAGAAGAGAGAGGGTTTTTATAGATACGAAGATAGAGGGAAGCCCTTAAAAGACATGAGTCTAATGTTATGCATATATATCTGCATTATTCATATGTTAACTACGTTATTATCGTTATTCTTTTTGAACTTTTTGAGCATTTTTATTACAAGGGAAGCATGTCTTGTAGTGGAATCTATCAGTAAGACTCACTCGCCAGTCAGTGAGGTTGACTGCCTGCTTATTGAGTGAGGGAGGAAGGAGGCCTTGGTCTTGAGTTGAGACTCACTGTCGCAAGAGAAGAGATATATGAAAGAGATGAGATCAGTTATGATAACAGCATTCCCTGGCCAGGCTCTCCAAGATGTTTTCCGGGTGGATGAATTGAAAGTCCTTAAGTCGGTTGAGATTAGAGACATTTTGTAGTGGTGGATGATGGTGGTACGCAGGACACAAGTTGTGGAAGTGAATACATCGAAAAGCGAATTCCGTGCAATCGTTTCTTTCTGTACTTTTGCTGCTTGTAAGAAAATTGGAAATAATATGTTTGTTTCAGAAGGAAGAGTCCCGAAGGAATTTAATGCAAAGCTGATTTGTTGTGAAAGAAAAAAGGCAGCGAGGTAGGGACGCGACGCGCCTTTTCATGCTAACTACGTAACAAGACATACAGCAAACGATTTGGACAGCTTGCATGTCACTTGCTCCCCAGGATTTCAGAGAGAAGTTTAGAGAAATATTTTACATAAAAAAAGGCTTCTCTACTTATCAAAACTGAATGACGAGAAGAAAGAGCAAGTGCACTCGATCGAATCTTTTTCTAACGTTTTCTTATTTAAAAAAAATTGTGTCGATTCAAGTTATTTAAGCATCAGTGCATAAATTAAATTCAAATTGTAAATATAAAAATGTTAAATTGTCAGTATTTGAGTATTTGCGTTTAGGTTTGTGGTTATCTCTTATCTCGTCATACTCTAAATTGTAACTCTTTCAAGTTAAAATTTACAAGCAACAAAACCACATAAATTGAAAGTAGACTGACAGCGGTACAAAATGAAATAAGTGTGAGGACGGAGGACTGTGGTTCCTCACTTTCAGAATTTTAGGTAAATGTGGCTATGATTTCGGTAGCTTACTTACTAATAATAATCATGTCAGCGGATAATGCGTCCAAATGTGTTTTTGATTCTGGTCAATATCAGATATGATCTACACGGGCCATTGATCATTTTTCTTTGACAATCATTCTCAGGCTCACTCAGTCAATATTCTAGAATGATAAGAAAAAATCTCCGAATGAGAAAAACCAGATGTTTTATTTAGAAATAAAAATGGCTAACTGTGTAATCTCCAAAATACAAGGGTGTATAGAAAGATGTTACATGAATGAAGTATGCGAAAAAAAATATGGTTCGATAGTTCGATTGTATGCATACGAATTGCATGGCAAAACGTAATTTAAAAGAAAGGCTGAAAAAATGTTTTTATTTGTTAATCTTGTGATGCGTTTTTTTTTTGCCAAAAAGAATTTCTAATTTGTTAGCGCGAGTTCAAGTAACGAGGGAGTTGAAAGGCAAAAGGGAATGGCGAGGGTTGATCTGATGGGTCTGAGGGTAACACTGATTGTGTACATATTCATGTTGCTATTACCAGTAAACTAAATGTGGAAATGTGTTCCATCGGGAAGTTGATGAAATTGTGATTTCTCCAGGGGAATTCTCTCCTTAACCATCCGCTGCTTAACTCACTCTGGAGTAAATAAGCAATGGTGGAAATAAGCACACATGTACACCATTGTCTCTAGATATCCCACTAAAGTAAATCCAATAAGAGATTAGATATGGAAGCTCAAAAAAGAATGCATATACAAAAACAAGAACACAAAATAATGATGAAGATGGGATTTTGGTACTTCTCGTTGATAATGATGATGGTACTCGCGGAGCACTTACTTTTTGGTGCATTTGATCACAAAAAAACAACACAAACAGTGAAAGGGAGCGAAGCACAAAAGTTCACTGAACCGGAAGTGATTCTTCACATTACATTACCCCTCTGATGCATTGCTACTAATCTGATTTGATAGATTATGCATTCGATCTCGATCACTGATGCATGTTTTGCATCTCCGCCAGTTTGTTGCCTCAAGACAAAACAAAACAAAAGTAAATCGTATCATATTTCTACACTTTCCCGCTGCAACTAAATAAATATGTTATTTCAGTGTATTAAACAACAGTCATATTTCAAATGAAATGAGAAATATTTCTTTAAATAATAGAAAATATAGTGTCTCGCATAAAAATCTGAAGATAAAAACTTCAACAACTACATGTATTCTTATTACACAGGTGAACATATTTTTGATGTACCGCTTGCTTACACGTTTGAAATTCAAATACAAACACTGTTCAGTACTGCTGAGCGGTGCCTGATTCGTAATCATCATTTGTCCTCTTAGTCATGATTCCCAACAATTTATTATTTTTGCCTTGTTTGACATTAAATGTTTTGTGGTGAATTATGGCCTAGCATGACCAACTTGATTGAACCCCGTGTGCGCAACGCAATCTATCTATCTATTCATTTGAAAAATTAATGGTAGGATGTGCAAGATGAATGAATATGTACCCCTTTCAAGTATATTTTTGAGAATACAACACACGGCACAACACGAATATTGAAGAAGAATAAAAAATATGATATTATTATCACGATGCTATCTTCACCATCAACTTTGCTAAGACAAATAATGCTGCTTACTACACTTCACTCGCGCACTAACATGCATGGCACTCAGCAAGACAAGATATTCGTGTTTATTCGCCGTTATAAAGGTGATAGTATAGTAATCACAATCAGCAAAATATATATACATTTTCTATTGTTATCAGTTATACGATGATTATTTTGTCGTATATTTTGAAAAATTTCAAGGTATACACATTCTTGTATCGATTAATATCGACGAGCGAGCACTTGAGCAGTGATGAATGGATGAGTAGAGGAGGGGGTGGGAGATAATCAACCAGACAGTCACTCATGATCATGATGTTGTTCCTTCCCTTTGGTGCTGTATCTGTACAATATATTGCGCTTCTGGGGTGAACATATCATATAGGTACACATGTGCATATGTACTCACCTGTTCCCACGATTAACTGAAAAAGAAATATCATCTTGTTGGTAATTGCTCATTTCTTTTTCTACGATTATCTTCATCATTTTTTACACAGAAAAGTAAATAAATTTAGATATTTCAAGTAAATATGGTGTGTACAAAGCAATTGAAACATGCATGATGGGGTATGGGTTGAAACAAGAAATTACTAAGGTTACAATTCAATCATGAAATAAATTATACAAAAAAAAAATATTTGAAAAAAATGTAAAACCACAAATTATTTTAAAATTTCTAAAATGCATTTATTTAAGAAGTGCAAAAAGAAAGAAATATATTTCTGTAATGTAACACCAAAAATAGAGTTATTCTTATTTAAAAACAATCATTTATTGTACAACGCCTCGTCCTTGAACACATATAGATGATAGAATTGTCCTTTTTTGGTCGAGGATAAAAATGATTACAGCTTTGCACACAGAAACACGCCAAAAAGGGAGGAAATAGGAAGGATTTGAAATCAAATTAGTCTAGTAAATGAGTGCACATTAGGATTTTAGGGGAAATCGGAATGCAAGAAACGGGAAAGTAAGTAGCTTATGGATGAATGGCTCTCTCCGAGCCCAGCTACCAACCACCAGACAAGCAACCAAAAGGCATCAAGTTGTTACTGGTGTGTTCATGGTGGAAGGAAAACTGGTTACTTGTTAGCAACGGATATACTCTCCTCTCAACTTTATTTCTTTCCTTCCACTTTGCCACCGTTATTCCACCAAACTATAATACCATATTTCATGGATAATGTTCCTTCCTCTCTCGGAGCTATTGTCTGATGTGTTTATATCCTTCTCTTTTCTCTCTTTCTGCTTTCTACAGTAAGCATAAAAGTTTGTCTCGCACTCTTTCACTCTCTCTCTCCCAAAACTTATTTTCTGGTGCAATGCTCTTTCATGAGTCAGTGATGGTGGTGGTGGGTGACGAACGGGCAACCGAGAGATAGGTTTAGCTGGTATTGCGATGGGACAGTGTTTTAACAACGTAATACAACATTGCATTTAAAACCAAGCAAGCTGAAAGAGAGCAACAAACACCAAAATATAATGTTTTTTTTGTTATGAATAAAATGACTGGGGAAAGTTGCCGGATTCATCTTCTGCTGCTTCTTTTACTACTTTTGCTATCTCTACTTACCTCTCTTATAGGTTGGTTTTTTTCTCTTACGTTTTGTTGTTTAGATTATGTTGATGGTGTTGAATTGCATCCCTTCTTCTCACAGTTCGATGCTGCTGCCGCCGACTCTAATGGATTCATAATCAGATTGTGACCCTTCCTCTCTTCCTTATTCTTCTCCCTTCTCAACAAGCGCTGTTCTCTGCTTTCTCGACCATGACAAATAATTTTGAGTTTTTTGGTCTTGCTTCGTCCTCCTTGTTATTACTCATCCAAACAGATAGATATACACAGAGGGAGAGAAGACAAACATTAGTGAAAATTCACCCCTTACTGGTTTCAGTTTTTGCAAAAATTGAGAAATACGAGAGATGTTAATACATTTTATTATGACGAGATCTTTTGAAAATGAAATGCTAATCCTTTGCATGAAGTTAAAAGCTCATTGTCATTTCATGTCACAGTTTTTGGTGAGCTTTTGATAGTGGCATTGGTTAGACATATTTTGTATGACACAAAGAAGGGATGTGCTTTTTTAAACCAGAATGAGATTCCCTAAATCAAATACGCTCTGTTAAGCCGCTTTTGCTTTTTTTTTGTTAAGCTTTCCGCTTTTGCGCTTCCAGCCAAAAAGCATAAAAGTAAACAAATAAAATGTAGTGTTTATGTGATAACTAAAAAAACTCTTTTTTATTACAGGTGCTCAAATTTTGTGACCATTTACATGGAAAGTGGTACTTTAGTGAGATTCGGGCCATTTTCTCAAGACATTATCTTTTGCAAAATGTCGCCATCGAAATTTTTCTGGCTAGTCGAAGTAAGTGTAAAAAAATATATTTTAAAGCTTTTTTTAGTGTTTGCAATAAAAACATTTGACATATGTGACCAAGTTTTAAACTATATGCTTTATTTTCATTTCTTACTATTCTTACTCATCCATTCTCTGTACTACTCCTTTTTCCCTGACTTTTATTGTAATGCAATAATATTGTCCTAAAATATACCATATAACATTTTCATTAATCACGTTTTTTATATAAAAATTACTGCCCTGACTTCTAACTCCTGATGCTTTTATCCAAATGAAATAAAAGTCATTCAGCAACCGTTTAGACAAGAGCTTACATTTTGACTGCAGCACTATACTGCTCTCTTATTTATTCCCAATGATCACGATGACGATGATGATAACTTTTAGCTTATGTTTTTCACTGGATATTGCTCCAAAGGGAATTAGTGCACATGAAACACATGTTCTAAATAATATGCCTCTGCTCCACTGTTATCTAATGAAGTGGTTCTTATTCAAGTAGACCAAAAAAACATGGAGCAGTAGTAGTGTCAGTTAGTTTTGTTTTTGTTTTAAGCTGATAAACAACAAAGACAGCTTGATAGGCACGTAAGCAGGAGAACGAGAACTATTTAGTAGAGTAGAAATAAGGTAACCGTTTTTATTTTCAACTCGTTACAATATACTATGTTGGTTGACAATGACAAGCGGAGAGAAGAAGGAGGCGAAAGAGAGATAGAGTTTTCTGCTTGGCATTACGTCTTCCCGACAGAAATTACTTTTTCAAGAGTACATGTCCCCGTACCCCATACCCCATCATATAAATGCTTGCTTACACATATCAGGAATATTATTATAAAAAACTGGTGTATACATAAGTGCACCTAGGGAAATGCCTCTTGACAAATGAATGCACTTAACCTTGGAGAGGAAACCCATAAACTGTCGCTGGATAACATTTTACTTCTCCATAAGTGTCATCTCCTAATTTCGCCCAAATGCAATGTTTTTTATTTTAGTTTTAAGTGTAACAACAACTCACAATCCAACAGCAGCAGAGAACAACGAGAGGATGGTAAGGATTACAGACAGGATATTTTTTTAAGACGAACAATTGCCTCTCTTTTAAAAAAAAGTAGCTGCCACTCTGCTGCTGTGGAAACATTATTGTTTTAGTCGTGAAATAAAAATAAGTGTAAAAGAGAATATTATACTACGGGATGGCTCATTAACTGCTCGCGTACTAAAACAACAGATTTTTTTTACAAAAAATTCCTTGTGTTTATTTAAGGGAATCCTTATTATGTACCTGAAAAGTGACTTACTCTTTGGGCGTCGCGTCAGATCGATAAATTTTATTTATTCGTGAATCTTTTTATGCCTTCTCATATTACAATTATTATATGCACGCAATACATACTGCCATGCCACCACCAACCTCTGCCATACTCATTTGGTGGATTAGTTGGAAATCCTTATAGGATCGTATTTAGGCAGCAGAAACAATCAAAAATCTAGGCACCAATGCCTCCAATGACGTCTACCTGTTATTTTTGGTGTGCATTTTTCTGGAAAAAAAGAAGATTTAATACAGCCATTGCTCTGCTAATAGTTTAAAAAAAGACCCATCCTTTCATCATCAGCGCCTTTTTCGGTGATATGAAACTGAAAACTGGCATATACGCTTATATCATCATGGCAAACAAAAAATCAAATATCATATACACATATGGACTGTTTGAAATTCTTCAACTAAATACCTTACACATTTATGTAACGACAGTAAATCTTTTTAAAACACATGACTTCTGTTTATTACTGGCGGCGGCTGACGATGATGCCCAACCATCCATCCATACATTTAAGGGAAGATAGAACGAAAGAGTCATTTTTTTTACAAAAAAAATAATGCTCTCTGTGTTCTTTCTATCAGCTATGTACACAGATAAGATTACGTAAATCGTATTTGCTCCTCCAGAAGTAAAGTAAAGCCGTGCCGTGGTGTCAGTATCTTGTACACGCATTGTACTTTTGAAATTTGTTCACAAATTTGGTATGGGTCCCTTAAAAGAGGAAAATATAGAGTAGCTAAAGTTTGAGTAAGCAGCTTCGCAGCGTAAATACTAAATACCACATCATCATCATCATACTATCATCGGATGAGGCAACAAGCTGCATTTAGTAACAATTTTTTTCCTTGGCTAGCCATCATAAATTAGGGAGTATTAAACGACTCATTTACAAGTCTCAAGTTTCCTTTTTGTTTGCTCAGTAAATACCTCTTGTTGACCCTACACTCTCATTCCACTACAGTTTATTATTCCAATTTCTCAACAGATCCATTTCACTGGTGAGAAGAGAAAAAATAACAATTTTTATTCTTGTACACACTCGGCACTCACTCACAAAAATGAGAAATGGAGCACGAGCTCGCTCCCTTTGAATGCGATGCATTAAATAGCTTTTTGGTATTTACTTTTCAAGTTTAAGTAAGCTTGATTTTGTTTCTCTCGAAATACTCTTGATGACATATGTGTTGATGTACATTATTATTTTGGAAAGACACAGGATTAGAAGAACACGCAATTGGGAAAATTAGTTTGATCAGACGCAAATGCTCAATAATATTGATTTTATTTTTCATAAAACTCCCATGATTTTTGGTAGCATTTTCAACTGCAGAGATTCTAGTAAACATTAAGTTTTCTCGCTAGCATCCGCCAAAAAAATATGCATGTATGTATACTAAAATATTAAATAAGCAATAATGAGTGAAAAATGCGCTGTTCCTTTTCTCGATCTTTGTCAGTGTAATTTAACGTTTGCACCCGTTGTTTTAGTGCCTTGATAAACACACCTTTTCCATGTGAAAGCTGTAAAAACCGTGATGTTATTTGCTTTGGTTAGCTCATTGCCGACATCATCACTACAATCATAATCGACAACTTGAGAAAAATACTCAAAGTTGAAGAAAAGGGTGATGGTGATGATCAGAAGGTGGTGGTGATGGTTACATTGGGAAAGTGGAAAGAATGGATAGAAATAATAAAAAAGTGAGGAATCAACAATGCGCTGATGATGATTCTTCGTTTATCATCATCATCACCATCATTGTGGAATCCATGTAACATGTAAGCCGGCTACGGCCTGACTACATGTGATGATTTTAGCTAATGAGTAAACCAGTTCTCACACGTCATTTTTTCCAAGGCCCATGTTTGATGTTCTTCTTTGATTGCATCATCATCCACCACCACCACCACGTACGCTGTACTCACTCAACAGAGCAGCGTAAAATAACAATAATAATATGTACTTGTATTTGTTGTAAGATAGGAGTGTGAGTTTGTTTTTCTAAAAAGAAATGCCGGCTCTTCTTCTCAACTTTCATGTAAAAGATAACTTTTGGTTACACCTGTTTGCTCTGCTTGTTCCCTCCTCCTTTCCCTAATCACCTTATCATTATCAACTAACTCCTCTTATTCTCATTCATCCCACATGTTCATTTTATCACCATTTTTTGCTCCTCTGCTTGTGTACAATTTTTTTTATGAGTGCCGTTGACCGTTTCACTGGACAATTTTATGAGAACCATTTGTGCAGACAATATTCAACATAATTAAATTGAAGATGAATGTTTAAATGTGGAAATTAACAATTTAAGTAAATCATTTGTTGCTCTTGTATTTTTCAGCGTCAGTGATGTTTGCCTTCCCGGACCAAGCAACAGTAAAGAAAGTTATCAAAGCACTGCCGAGGGTTGGAGTTGGAATAAAATACGGCATCCCGCAAACCAGGTAACATGTGTAATGAGTATAGTCATGCTGTGCGTTGCATTCAGTTTTTTCTTCCTTAAATGACTAAGAACAAACATCAAAACATAAGCGATAATCTGCATAAAAAGAACTCGCAGACTGTGCAGGTTTTTTTGGAACTTGACAGCTCCTAGTAACTTTCCATATTTAGAGAAAAATCCTTAATAGGGCCCGGTCAGGGTTATCAATTCAAAGTAGTGATATCGATAGATTCATTGTATTATACATATAAGAATACTCATAAGTGGAGAAAATTTAAAGAAAAAAATTGTAGAAGAGAGAAGGGACAACTGGTTTTATTTGACAACCAACAACAGCACAGCTCATATAGCTGTTCTTTGTTACTTTTGTCTTTTCCTTTTATGGCAGTAAAAAAGGCTGAGCCGTGTGTGACTTGGCACGGCTTCGGTTTCATTTTATGAGTTGGCGTTGCAACATAATTCTTTTTTAGGGTTTAAGCCAACGGAATTGCTTACATATTCTATTTATTATTATTATCTTAGAAGAAATCCGCATCATGACCAAAATACATGAAATGTAAGTGCGTCTCGCAATGCCCCATTTGCATCCAATTTATTTTCGCTTTCACTAATAAAAAATATTTTTGCATTGTGTGCTGTAAGGAAGTTATGAACTCTAATGTTAAGTAGGTTTTCTCTTTAGATTTTAATATATAATCCATAAAATCAAATTT
>JAQFZH010000752.1:0-27764 GCA_034695485.1 Entomobrya nivalis
GTTACTGCGCGCGCTAAATGGAGCAAACATGGATACAAATTGAGCCTTAAAATCTTTGTTTTACACAAAAATAAATTTCAGAATTGTGATCTACATCAAAAGTTACCCTAGAAAACCTATTTTTCGACGTCCAACTTGAGAGACATTTTTTTTAGTTCCCGTGTAAGACAAACCAACACTTTCATCAATAGATAACATGATTATATACTAGTAATACTCACTTGATTACTATTTAAATGCCATGATTCATTTATTAACCAGCGAAACTTATAACCGAGATATTATTTCTAATCTCAACTTTACATCGATTTTACTTTTGAATTCACACGAATACTTTTTAGCATTATCTGCACAATTTAATGCTAAAATTCGCACCAAAAGTTTGTACCTTCATTAACAACTTCATTTTACATATTCAAGGTATTCTATTTTGCCGAGGTTTTAAATTTCTCGGGTTTACGTTTATTTTGTTATCTTTAGTCAAGGTTTATGTCTTGACAATGATTGCATTGTTCAAAACAAGTTTTTATTCATTTCAAATTTATGTCTATTCGTTTAAATATTACCTGCGTTTTTGTTTACGAAGATTCGTTCAAGTAAGAAAATTGTTTCATAATGCCGCAAATTATTACGAAAATTACGATTAGTAGCTGAAAAAACATTTAAATGAAAATATAACAAATATTGGGTAGTTTATTAAAGATCTTTTAACAGATTCTTTGGTTCTTTTCTACGCTCCAAAGATGATATCAGAAGTTTAACATATATTTTAATATTGTTTGAGGCGTCATTATTTCTAAAACATATAGTATCTAAGTCTTGATTTATAGTGATTAATAATCCAAACATTACTTCATCTAATTTCAGTTTGACTTGTTAGTATTTCTTAACATAATTAAATTAGGCATTGTGCAGTATTATACAAGCTTTTAGTTTAAGTTTACAAAACAGAATGGTAGATGAAAAAACATGGTTTTATTAAGTCAACAGACCAAACCTAGCTTGTTTAATGTTTGGTTCCAGACTTATATCTGATATTTGAAACATGGAAATATAACCATTTAATAACTGGAACCGGTACAGTAATTTCGCGTTCATGGTTTTAACCAAATTAAGTAGAGGGCTTTTTTCCAAATAAGGCAAAATAAAGCTGGAAATTATCATAACTTTATTAAAATTAGTTTACCATTTGCCAAGATATATCATTTTGAAAACCAATTGAACCGTTAAGTGGTTTAAAGTAATTAAAATTAAATTTCTCTAAATGTTTTCCAACTCCTTATATATATTTCTCAATAAATGTTTTTACGGAAACTTAACCCAACCAACTAACTATATTATCTTTTTCCAAATATATAACATATTATAAAACACCAAAAGGGTATATATAATTAAATATGTTAAGCCTTCATAATGATAATTTGATTTAAACAAGCACAATTAGATGCTAGAAATTTAAGTCTGCAAGCGTAATAAATTTGTTACGAAAAATTAACTTCTAAAATTTAAAAAAGCAAACGACTGTGGAAGGGCATTCAGTCGCAAAGTGTATAGCGTCTACTCAGGTTGTCATTTTGCTGGTTAAACTAGACATGGAGTCGGTTTAATGAACACAAGTGTTAAATACATGATTTGTCCAGTTTGCTTTTACTAATATAATAAATGTGTCTTGTTCACCTGCATATACTCATAGTTTCAGAAAACTCAAAGCTTACATGTAAAAACCATTTTAAATTTCTTAACTTTTGCAAAATAAAAATTGCTCATTTAAACCTGTTAGCTATCCAGTAAAATGGCAAATATTCTGAAGTTTTATGGCAGTAATCTTAAACTTTCTGGCTTGTGTCGTGCTATTGCTCTGGAATGGTTCTACCCTTCTCCTCCAACTTATTCAAAGAAACTGTTGCGAGTCGTCCATGACGAAAAATTGAAGAAGTCTCTAAGACTTAAGGCATATCTTTCTACAGCAACAGATGCGGTAATACTGCTTCAGGGAATACACCAGTCAATAAATATCAATTTTGACAATGAGCAACTGAAAAGTTCAATTGTACCTTGGATGCTTATAACTATAACCACGATGGGTATTTTTTACCTTCACGTATGTCGATTGAAAGGTAAAGAAATTGCAGAGCTTATTAATGGCTTTATTCAGTTTGACAAAATGTACCCCGGGATTACCAGAAAACTTGGCGAATTAACATCAAAACAAGTATTCGGTTTGCTTATGATGAGGGTATTATTTTTCAGTCAAGTTATGATACCCATCGGAGCTGTATTTGGATTCCATTTGAAGGATCCGTACAAACCTTCATTGGCCGGATATTGGCTCCTACCCGAAAAGGGATTCCAAACGGAAAACAGCACGTTTACTCACATCACAGGTACAGTAGCCAAAGTTATGATTCTTCTGTACAACTACTGGTTCTGGAACTTGTTAGTAGCGCCCATTATTCTGGTGGCTGGAATGTTGTACAATTTATGTGCAATGGCTTTACTCGACTACATTGAAATGTAAGCTAAAATGATTCAGCAAAAATTTAGTAAAACGTACTATTTTTTAAACTTATTTAAATAAAATAAATATAAACATAATATTTCATTGTGTTGAAAATACAAGATTTGGAGATCTATGCTACAACTCAGCCGAAGATGGAGAAAAATCAAGTATAATTTACGAGAGGGCAAAGAGGTTCAGACACATGCAGCTGCTCACAGCACTTTTGAATGAAATTCAAAAGGGACCTCCGATTCTTGTTATGATTTTTGCATTTATTGTTGTCGAAGGAATAAGCTTGTCAGCACTTGTTGCACGTTTGGACTTGGATGCTGAATTTGTGGCATTATTGGTTCTTCTGACGGTAGAATCCATCATGGATATTTTGATAATTTTGGGTCAAATGGCGATGGTTTATCAGAAATCAAATGATGTGATCATTACTATGCGAAAAAGACCACGGTTGCCTGGAATATCTCTCAAAGATTGGAAATGGGAACGTAGATTCTATAGATCATGTTCAGCATTAAAGATAATGATCAGCTCGGTTAACTTTTTGGATGAGCTGACTCCTCTTAACTGTCTTCAGGTCTCGATGACATTTGCTGCCAATATTTTGCTACTGAATGGAGCTAGTTAAACTAGGATCTGGATAAAGTTTGGCAAAATATAAGTTTTGGGTTGTCAAAGCAATTAAAAAGCTTAATGAAAATAATTTTACTGTCTGGATGTTTTAATGATTTAATTAAGTTCTAACGGCGGTGTAACTTTTATTTTCGTGCAAACCTGGAAATGATTTAATACATATATTTGGTAAATGGCAGTGGAAGCATTCTTGTTGTCTTGCGTCTAATGAAGTACGTAAAAAGATATTTGTTACAGGGAATTGTTATGGTGAAATTTACCCATGCTAAATGGCAAAATCAACAACAGATAATACATCGTTTTAAATGTATTTAAGCTGAAGTTGTTATTGAAACATGTTTAGGGACGGTACAAATTTTCAAGTAAGTTAACGAAAACAAGTTATCATTATGAAAAATTTAGTAGTCGAAACAAAACATAAAAAGCAAGATGTTTAGTTGTTAGTTTTAAAGTTGTAGAAGAGAAATAATTTTCGAGAAGATTTGTGAGCTAATTCATATTTTATTATTAATACAATAATATAACATAATATAGATAAGGATTCACCCGAAAAGCTGTAAATATAATTAGTTAAGGTATTGGCAATATCGGTATTTACGACACTGAGAAGCTACTTGTGTGTACACTTAAACTTAATAAATTTTACACGAGACGTAATTAAATTAGCCTGTACAAGCCTGTAGCCTTTTTGGGTATTCTAAGAATTTTGTCCTAAATTTTAAACATGTTAATTATAATACTAATGTTATAACAGAAAATATATTCAACATTTAAGTAACACTTTTTTCCAATTTTTATTAATAAGGCAAAGAAAAATCGAGCAACAATCTTGTGTGTTTTAGGTGCTTGATTGAATAAATGCTGACAGAATTTAATAGTGGAAATATAATAAAAACACGTTTTTGTTTGAACGAATACATGAAGTGTTACGTCTTCTGTACTTTTCAGAACGCATGATTCCTATTTTGGTGATAAAACAATATTGACATGCTTTACAAGTATCAATTAGTTTTAAAATTTGAAATGTCTCCGTATCTTGTTTCCGTTGAATTACTATTTTCAGCAGATCTTTAAGGTTATCATTTACTTACGTTTATCAAATCTTTCTGTGTATTTAATTGGTACAAGAAGTCATTTCTTCTATAACTGCAAGGTTAGTTTAAAATCTTGTACAATTTAAATCAAAATGTCGGGATATGAAATTAGACGGGAGTTTCCGCCGTGTTTCTCATAGAGCTTTTATAAAAGCACTTCGAGTCTTATCATTGCATACCATAAAACTAATACAAATCCGAAACGACTAAACTTCGATTTTGTACTTAGAAACAATGCTCTCGTTCAATATCACTAAAGCAATAGGACTGTATCCTTAAGCAAACATTTCTTTTAATTTATCATAACCATCAAACAATAACACTGAAATTGTTATTGAAATTTTCTAAATAATTTGAAAGGGTTTGAATTTGAGATCTGGAAACTACATAGTAATAAATATGAAAGAACAACCATAAAAACTAGAAATCAAACACAATTTAATAAGCTCTCGAAAACTACAAAACCAAATACAACGATAAAACTTGTTGCTAAATGAAAGCAATCTAAGTTCAAACATGAAAATGCGATGTTTAGTCTTCTTAATTCTTATTAGAATTTTTTGGTGACATTTGTAATTGTCAAGCTACAACATTCATTTGGTGTTTCAATTATACGTAATTAACTGTCTGCAATTGTCTGTAAATAATATATCATTTAACGAACAACCTATAACCAACCAACCAACGAGATACAAATATTGATAAAGCTAAAGATGGTTAAGTTAACCTTGCTACGACCGTTGATATGTGAGTTGGTTAAGAGAATGACCTGTTCAAATTTTAGCCAATAGTTATATACATCTCATGAACTAGTATATATTATCTGTTATGGATATCTCAAATTTTGGAACATAAGAACAAGTAGCAAAATAAACTGGAAAAACAATAACTCAGTTTACTATGTACAATACATCAGCAAACTATCCAATTTAATTTTTTATGTTCATGAATAATTTAGTTCAAACTTTTAACATGAAATGGGCGTTATATGCTTTTCCTGTGATAGTCACAGTGAAACAAAACAATCGTTCCTAAAAACGTGATATTTTAATTTTAACGTATATATTCAATATTGTAGGAAAGTAAGTCGTTATTAATTTCCTAGCTTTTTCCACGCGTGCACCCAATTAATTATAAATTTTCGTCATTCAAAATTTTACACCATAGTAATAGAAAACATTTGCTTGGTGGATTATAATTTGATTTTAATAAGGGAATCGACAAGAATGACAACCACATAATTTAAACTACAAAATCATAAGAATTAGCGAGAATCTATAAAAAAAACTAATATTATTTCAACGGTTTGTTGAACAGTTTCTAGCTAAAAAAATTGTGTTTAAACTCATCCAGATATTTTAGTGGGGTAAAATTATTAACACAATTGGATTACACCAGCGGGTAATTAAGTATTTATTCCATTAGACCAGGTTAAAAAGCGTGGGTTGATTTTGTTTTAGAAAAGCTCGTGGAATTTTAGACTATTTAGTTAAACTTACGTGTCCAACCTGAATACATATCAAATCCTTGTTGGAATTTTTGTTGAATTTTGAAACGGTAAGGAATTTAATTTTGATCTACTGCTAATATAAACTAAACACTAAACTTGAACAATTATTTCACTACGTCATACATAGGCCAGACTGATTTTTACAAGAACCATGCTTTTATCCGAAAATTTCCTGGATGTGTTTGTTCAAGCAAATCAAGCTTCTTCAACAATTGCTGGTCAACTTTTTACTTATAATGCAAAAATTAAAAAGGTTCAAGTACTTCAGGGCAGGGCAAAAAATGGATTTTTAGCACGTTGGATGTTTCTTCTATTCATTGCAAGTATCATGATTTTACGATTTGTGGACCACCAACATTTTGCAAAAGCTGACAATAGAGCAACGAAAACAGGACAGCAGCACATCTGCATATTCATGTTTTTCACATGTTGTCTAGCTGGAGAACGTTACAGAATACGGGCACTATATTTCAAAGATTACATTTCTTTTTTCAACGGGGCTATAGAAATCGAGACCACTTATGAAAAAGGTAATGACTCAAATTTGCAAAACTTTTAACTTAAGCTAAAGTTTTTTTTGTTTTAGGCGGTAAATATAAACCCTCAACTTACACGATAATTGCGAAGTATTTTTTTCGAATTACTCATTTTGTCATCAATTGGATATTTCCGTATGCAGTTGCTACTTCATGTGTTCTTGATACATCCTTGCCGTTTAATCCCATTTGGTTAATATACCGTTTATTTGAATTTGCAAATTGTACAACAAGTATACTTTGCAAAATTGTTGAATTTGGAGTCACATTTCTGTTCAATTACTTGATATGGGTACTAATTGCAACACAAGGTTTCTGCATAGTTGTAGATATACTGGTTGGTGTACTTTCGCTAACATTTATTCAAGATATTGCACACAGGTAAAAATTATTCGTATTTAAAGTCATTGAACATTATTTGCCAAAAACATTTAACATATATACTATTTGTACTTTTCTAAAATCTGATAGGAAGCTATTGTTGGCAGTGCGAGACGGAAAGAAACTGATGGAAGTTGAAAATCCGGATGATGTCATTTGTTCTCAATTTTTATTGTACCGCAAATTTCACATATTATTTGATATGTATAATGAGGCGATGCGTTCATTGTTGTTTTTCGTGTTGTTTGTGTGCGGTGCCTTGCAAATAATGAGTGCCGCTACACTAATGTTTGAAGCTCAAAGAAACAGTTCAACCGGAAGCGCAATGCCGTTTTCGCTAAGTTTGTTTTTTGCTCTTGTAATATTTGAGAGTTTTCTCATAGTTCTTGTTGTGTATGGATTTGCAGGAACCTTCTACAGTCGTTCCAATATAGCATTGGACAACATCAGGCGAAAAATAGGGATCGGGTCTTTTGGGTTTATTGCTATGACAAGAAAGGAACGCAGGTACAGGGAAATATTTATTCGTTCATGTCAAATATGTCAATAAAAATCGGTGTGTCCAATTTTATTGAAAAGTCAACACCACTATTGTTTCAGTTATTTTGTGTAAATCGTATTATTGATATATTGTTAATATATTAGTATTTTCATGTATCCATTCTTGGCTAGATTTTAATTATTACTGATTATTGTATTTGATGGGCTTGCAGGTTTTAAAGTCAATTCCTAATATTGTGCTAAAAGTTTTTTTTGGCGGTCAAAATAAATTTATTGATTGACCAGTGTTCTAATAAAATATTTGTTTCCAAAACTGTCTTGATTCATTATCACTTCCTAACCTCCTGACCATAATAAGTGAAACATTTATTACTTCGCATCAATCACAAGATTTGTAATGTAAATTAAATGCTGGCACTCAACTAATCATGTGAATACAACTGAAATAGCTCTGTGCTGATTGCGTACCCATTACATTAGTCACACATGTGTGATCACCCTATTTTCTCAAAGTTTTTCGCGTAGAAATTTCTATCTTTGTCATTTCAACCTAAATATATATTTCAATGATGGCTAAATCGCAACAAAAGAAGTCAATTATTTTTGTTCAGAAAAGATTTCTTCTGAGACTGCTTGAGTTGTGATTGAAACGATGGTGTAATAATATACAAGCATGTGTATTAATTGGCTTTAAAACTAAAATGTACACAGTGTTGTAAGGACTACATGGCTACATGCAAGAATATGCACGCAAGCAAAATTAAAGATTTACATAAAACGTATATTTTCCTTATTTGCACTTAATTAGGATTATTTTTGCATATTCGGTTGGAACTTTATTACATCATTGTTTGCAGCCGCACTGCGGTATAGCAGCAATAACCTTTGTTCCCAAATTCATACTTAACTTTGTTCGAATAACCAATACAAATGTACGCTGTAAAATAAATTTAATGAATGCAGGACCTCGTCTTCTATCCATCTTATGAAAAGCTCCCACTTTTAAAGCTATTGTAGGACAGCTACGAAAGAATTTTCTGGACCATTCACTCCCGCACCAGGTTTTAGTTTTACCAATTATTTTACCAGATGTAAGTATAGTTTGGCTGCCCATGTCCAAAATTAGAAGACATACCGATGCAGCTGCAATCATTAACATGAACAGACCAATACTTCCAATGATTGGTAGTTGGTTATGAAAAACTAGTAGGCCGTAAAGCATGCCAATAATCCCAAGCCCTCCATTAAATTGTATAATAGGCCAAATGTATGTTTGGAAGCATTGATCGCAAAGTATTACAAATACTTGTATTTGTCGATATAGCAATGCGGCTTGTTGCGCTGGTTTTAGTAGTTTTCCATTTGAGTCATCTATTAAGCATCTGAAAATTACAAATACGTCAAATAGATCCCAATTTTAAAATATTGGTTATTATATAAATTATGTACAATAGACGCTTCAAGTTGGCATTGATCTCATTTAGTGCTACCATGCACACAGTTGCAACGAGTGATCCAACAGCTGTAACAGGAGCAAGGAAGAGCATTTGAATTGAAATTGCGACTAAACGTAAAAGGATGTTTTTGCAGCTAAATCTGTAAATTAAACTTGAAATAATGTGACTGTTGAGGCAAGGGAACGCTAAGTATACGAGTGGAATTAGAATCATAAAATATAAAAACACTGCTAGCGGAAATGCATAAAGTATTACTAAAAAGAACCGATTTTCGGTTTTGAACTTTCTTTTTCCTGATTTAGGGTGAAATGAAATGTTTGACACGATTTGGTTTTTACTACACAAGCAATTTAGAAGATGTGCCAAGTCCTCAGAATTTTTGTTGAATACGTAGATTGACAAGCTAGTCGCGAATTTTCCAATGAGTAACATACCATGAAAAATTATAGCTACAACATTTATAGTTGTACTAATCCTTAAATTATAATATAATTCGAATGATGTTAAAGAAAGCGAAGTAAATATGATTATCAGCCAAAAAACGCTGATAACTTTGGGGATTTTAATGTGGGTCACAACCAATTTCTTTTGGCATATTTCCAGATGAATAGGTAACAAACCGAGTTGGGGTCCAGTCACTTGGAAACATGCCTTAATAACTTTATTTACAGCTTTTGACTGCATGCTTGCCAGTAGCAAAAACGTCAGCCTGGAGACTTTAAAAGGCAAACTGAAACAGAAGGTTAAAATAAATTTTGCGCCCCGTTGGATTTCCATATTGACCTTGTGGTTTTCCCAAATTAAATTTCAAGTATTACGAGAGTTTATCTAATTGTAATTATCACGAAGGGTCTTTTTTGATTTTATCTCACGAAAATTTGTTCATTTAAAAGGTCAATCCTTTGTCTCTATCTTGCCATTTAAACACGCCAATGGTACTAAAAGCTTTTGTAACACAGGAGTTTTCAGAACTAATATAGTTTTCTATTAAAATCATTTTATTCTACCATTAGTAGCCATGGGATATACTAAATGATTACTTAAACGAACATTATTGCTGACAAGTCTGTTTACCTATATCCAACTATTTATCTAATTCAAAATAACTAAAATTAAACTGTTTTCCAAAAAGTTTAAATAATATTTACTCAAACTAAGTAGTTACCAATATTAACGGTATACGTGAAGTCTTCATAGTTATTAAATAAAGGATAATTTCTGTTTTGTTATGAAATTTTCTTTAAAATGTTGTAGTATTTATTAGCTTGTAGTCAAAATCAGAGAAGTGTATGTTGAAGTAAACTTTGTAAACTAATAAAATATTTACAGAGATATTTACAACTGACAAAACATGTGTTTAGTAATAGGCAAATCCAAGCATACATATCATTTAAGTCTGAGTTACGCCTCAGCGATGATTAAAGTTTTGTAATATATTTTTGTATTATTTTTGAAGCCGAATTTTCAATACATTTTTCGGTAACTTCCTTGATTCTTCATAATGCTAAGCTAACTTAGCATTACTTTTTTTAAATTTTCTAAACATTAGTTAGTTTGAAATATAAGATATTATACGCGCTTTTAATTTATTAATAGTCACAATAATTCTTGCTTCAAAATATATTTAATTAACAACAAAACTTGACTTGTTAATCCAATATTTTGGGATAAGTCCTTGAAAAAATGATAATTACTTAAATAGGTTAAACCAATTTTATAAATTTCTATTGATGGAATCATCAACTGAACATCTTTAAACGTTATTATCTTTTTGAACATTTAAAAAAATATTTTGTAAAAAGAATGGCAACTAAAGATCTTTTCACACTAACCAGTTTTGTATTTAGCTTGCCGGCATATCTCCAAGACCAGTATGACCAAACTCAAAGCATGATAGGCGATTTGTGAGCATTGCTGGGGGATTTCCAGTAATGTCTTATCTCACCTACTATCTAACTAATTTCATTTGATACAAAAAAATGCATTTAAGAGATTTCAGTATTTGCAAAATGGATTTGCTGGAAATTGCTTCAGTTGAAAAAAGTGTCAACTGTGTTAGAAATAAAGCGTGTCTAGATAACGAACTAATTAGTCGAGCTTGTGTCGAAGCACGAATTGGTAGCTGTACCCTTTTGCAAAAAGGTCAAGTCCAACATTTCATACTAGATATAAACAATTTAGTGTGCTACATCAGCAAAATAACGTTTTCCATGAAAGTAGTTTTTAATGTATGTATGTTATTGTAAAAGAACGCATTTCAATCCATGCAAAAAATAGATAATCACATATATTTGTCCTTATAGCTCTTGTTTTCCTGGCAAATCATTATACCCATTTATTGAAATAATTGCATTGGCCATGGCGTAAGTTCATATGAAGCTCAAGGCTGTTTATTAAATTGCTACTTTAAGCAGACCTTCAAAGTTAATGTATAGATTTCCTCTATGAACGTTTTCCAGTAAGAACCGTAATTAAAAAGTTAATATTATGTTTCAGATTTTTTGTATATTTTAGCGGTAACTACCAAGCAAGTTCTTATGCATAACAGCCCAATAATTTTCAAAATAGCATACAATTTATATCGAAATTAATTGATTTGATATTGGTTTATGAACAGACAAATTTTACTTCCGAGTACCAAACCATGTGGTAAAATTTATGAACTTTGAACGTCCGATCCCTCAATATATTTGATGCATTAGTTTGCTTCAAATTTCTGACACGTGTAGCATTATACAGCAATATTTATTATGCCAAAACATTTATGTTTAAAGTTATATATATACACGTATACGTTATGTTTTCCTCCTACATTCGTCAAACCCTTCGTAAATTAGTTATTAAAGTTAGCATTATGACATTTCTAGTCCGATGACTATTTTAGCTGTTTTAACTTAGAAACACCACAGAACTATAAAAAGCTGGTCCTATTGTCAAACTAACTATCTGAAAATGTTATCAGATATACCGCTTTACCTACTGGATCCATGGCTAACATATTTGATGTTAAAATCACTTCAAATATTCCAAGCTAGTTTTGGTTTACTACCTGGTCTTGGCGTCAATATTAAGTTTGGCCCTTCTGGCTCCCCGTATATACCCTGCTATATTTCCAACTGGAAAAATACCATTTTGCATAATTTCCTCATCTTAAAACAAGTGGTTCTTGGTTTGGCTTTTCTTAAACAGTACCATTCACATGAACAAATTTCCGGTCATACTCTTGTAAAATTAGGAGTTGTGATTTTGTTTCTGCTGCAGCCACTGGCAATACTTTTGTTACGGCTTAACATTATCAAAAGCAATGGTTTATTTTATAATGGTATGAACCAAACTATGGCTTCCGGTAGAACAAAATACTTGAATAAACGTTTTAACAAAACAAATTTTACAACTACGCTGAAGGATCCACCTGGTTTACTGCTTATATACTACATGATTGGGGAATTAATATTTGGACTGCCTTTGTCAGCCGTTTTAATTTATAATGATTTAGATCCTTATGTAACCACGTTTAGTATGTTGGGCTTATCAATGGGTCCCATTCTGCATATTAGTGCTTATTTATTAACTACCTTTACAGTGGTTTACTTAGTACTGCACAACTTAACCGTTATAGTGTTTCTTGCAATATTTTCTTATTTAGCAGTTCAAAGCTATTTAAGATATCTCATCAAACTTTCTAAGAAACCGATTTATTCGCATAAAGCTTTAGCTTATTACGTGCAACTAAGGCTTGTCTATAATTTACACAGTGAATGTGTTCACAGTTCCATTTTTATAATGACAGTTTACACTTTGTTACTTCTCACAGTTTTCTTATGGTTAGCGGTAAATTGCTCGAATTTGGCACCTTTATTTATTGTGCTTTGTTTTGGAGCTGCTTTTATCGGTGGATTGGGACTAATTGTGTTTTTATTACGCATATTTGCTGATACCAGAATATTAAGTGGGGTTCTGATAAAACAAGCTAAGAATAGTGCATGCTATTTATTTAAAAATAGGAGGGTTGGAAGTACAAGCTATGAGCAAATTGTCAAACGAAAATGGATATCACAGTCGGAATTACCTGTTAATTGTGGACGTAGATTTGCTTGTAGCAAAGATGCAATTATGAACTATTTAGATGTATTGAGCTGTATTTTGACTAACTCACTACTGCTATTCAAAGTGTAAGTTAGTGACTTATTTTTGTCGTTGATTTATTTTGTTGTTATTCTTTCACATTTTGATATCAAGATCATATTTTTTTCTAGAAAATAGTACATTTGCACTTCATAATTGCAATCATTGGTTAGTTATCATTTTATGTACAAGAAGTGGTAAAAAGCTTCAATGGGTCAAAGCCAAAATAGGATAATATTACGTCGACAATTAGATCCTTACACAAACAAACTTTAATTGATTTAGTTAAGTGTTTCTTTGCTAATGTCAAAAATACTTAAATTCAAATCCTTGTCTTGATTATGAAACAAACTAAGTCGTTTAGACAAACATGTTTTTACTTGTTTGAAATAAACAAAACATGGCAGAACCCTTCTTTGGTTTGCATGACAACAAAACACGCAATAAAGGGAAAAGCGAAATAAAGATTTAAATTGGCCATGATGATTTTTTCGGTTGGTCAAAAACACTGATTTTTATAATGAATTTATGGCAATGAATGCATATTGATCACAATCTGGTTTGAAATTTCAGCTTATATTCCTGTTTCAAAGAAATGTGACCTCAGTTAAAAGTGTAAATCATTTGAGTAGTAATTTTCAGAGAAATTCATTACAATTTAGTACATTTGCAATCAGGCAAGTGCTATAAATAACACTTATTATTTTCGTATCAAGAAAATGTTAAATTAATTTGGTCTGAAAATACTTTTGAGTGGTGTTTAATACTTTTGAGTAGTGTTTAATACTTTTGTGTTCTCAGATCTGACCTTAGAAAGCAAAAATAGTTCATCTTTTTTAATATTTAATAACGCACACATTTTTAATAATATTTTTTCTCCATGAATGCTTTAATATTTACAAAAAAATTAATATGTTTATTGTGGAAAATAAATATATCATGCATGTTTTATGCGTGCTTTAAAGCTGTAACAAAAACGTATTTACATTACCCATTTAGGGAAACCGGCATGTTTCCTTATTAATAGCACCATCATTTTATTTCAAATATTTTTCGACAAAATCCCTCGAGAAACATCTCGTACTAAATTGCAAATTAGAACCATTACAGCACTAGTTGTGACTCAGCTTTAAATTGAGAAAAGTTCAAAATAATGTTTCTTCGTAAATCATATCGGGAACAATATTTATCGAAATGTCGTATTTAATTGGATTTCAGTGCTAAATTATTACGTTTATAATAAGGTAAATATATATTCACTGTATTGTGAATGATAACCAGTTGTTGTAAGCATGTGTAAGGATGAAAAACATTTATATATGTATGAGGTATGACAACATTAACATAATTTCATCTTTAACAATTTTTCGCTAACCTAAATACTCACACACATAAATCACTACGTACAATTGTTATCGAAGTTACTTCATAATTTCATTGTGGGTCTTTACAGAACTAGAAGAAGGCTGTTCCAACAAACGGTATTACGTACGCTGGAAAATATTCATGTTGAAAATATTGGATATCGCGCCAAGCTCTGCTTAAAATAATTTTAATAACTAGTTAAACTTGTTTACTATAAAACTTACCACAAGATTATAATTTGAAAAATTGTAAAGTATGAGGCAACTTTAGAAACTTTGGAACGTCATAATATTATTAACATGTTAAGGTATTCAGTCAGCTTAAATTTGTTTTGCCTTTTTCAAAGCATAGCATATTATATTAGTATGTGCTTAGTAATTAGTAATTAAATACTATTAAATATTTAATGGATCTTTTATCGAATTTAAATAACATAGTTAATGCTTCGTAATTACGTATCTGCTTGGTAAACAAATTAAATATTTGGCTTTACCTTTTTTAATAGTTTCAGAAAACGTCTACCTGCCAACGTTGGTACTACCAGCTTGCTTTTGTTCCTACTATAAATCTTGACAAGCTTTCTGATAAAATGGCATCTCAGGCGGTTTATCTGTTGCTTTATTTTGGATCATATTTGGCTCACAATATTGTGCCTATTATTCCCATAAAATTAGTAAGTTCCCATCAAGTTGTGACAGAGACCAGGAACAAAAAACGAAGATTTAGAATATTTTTCTTAACATATTTCTTACTTTTTATTTCATCGTTGACGCAAATAATAGATAGCTTGTGTTTTGCTGCAGAGTCAAACCTCCTTGTGATTTTTTTTCATGGATTTCTTCTTTTAGTATGTATCGCATCATTTGCAGTATATATATCGTACCAATTCTTTGCCATTGAATTTTGCTGTCTACTTAACATTATGTTTAGGAGAACAAGTCTAATAGAAACTTCTTGCTTTGAAAGTGGGTTTCCACAAAATGTAACAAAGCGTCGTAAAAAGGCATTATTCTTAATATGCATCTGTATGTATTTTGTTTACATAGCTGTAGGTGTAGTAATTGTAATTGTTCCAATTATTTCCTTAAAATTCCCCTGTCTCTATAGTAACACCTTTTACAAAAATGTGTTTGGATCTTGTGAATCTTTTCAATTTCGATTATATATTTGCATGATATACATAATATTCTTTACTCCAATTGGAGCTGTAGCTTCGATTGGTTCGGTGACAATGGTTGCAAGTATGCATGAGCTAATTAGCAAGTTGGACGACATGAATTATCTGATACAATCCAATTTGCTTAACGAAGGACCTGGACGTTGTTACGATTTAGCCATGTGTTACAGGAAAATTCAAATATTTGCCAATCTTCTTAACTAGTGCTATCAAGTATTTTTCTGGCCTACGTATGAATTCATAAGTTGCACTGGAATAGTAACGCTATTATACTCACTGCTAGTTTTTGACAAGTATTTGAACGGATTAATGAAAATTGGAGTGGTTATCACAATGGTTGCAATGGCATTAGTAGTGTGGGTACCTCTTTTGATGGGAAGTCAGTGTATTCGTATCTCAAAATTTATATTTTTGAAACTAGGGCAGCACAAATACAATAAACGAGAAGAGGAAATGTGGAAAAAACGTTTTCTTAAGAGCTGTTGTCCAATTTCATTGAAAATTGGGCCGTTCCATAAAATGGACAAGACAAGAATTCCTTGTCTGATTCGGTTTATTTTACAACGCACATTTTTCCTTGTATTTAAAACGAACACTTCTACGCTTTAACTTTTTTTGTAGAAGTATACTTTTTTATACCGGCTAAAATCACACCTTAATTTACACACACAATTCTGACAAAAAAATTGTAGCAATAAATGCTTAAATATTTTGTAGAGTTAAAAACTACTTTTATACTGCATGTTCATTTTCATAAGTATTGACGCTGAAAAAAATAAAACTACGATAGCATTTTTTGATTTAGGTCAAGTTTATTGTTCCAAATAAGTCAGACTAAGACTTTTGCATCAAACAAATGAATCATATTTCTTACTTTTCCTCTCGGTCGCATCATGTTACATTTCGATATGACATTTGGGCTTAAAAGCATATTTTAATGTTAAAACAAGCCACAACAGTTGGCTATGTTCCCTCTTGGGAATTAGCCACCAAGTTAAACCCGATACATAACTACGTCGTCTATAAATATCTTCTGCACACACTTGACCGAATAAAGTCTAATAAACAGCTTATATTGCATTTTTCTTTAATTGGACTGTACCGTAACGTAAGCGTGGGAGGATGATTCTATGATTCTTAGTTATACGAAAACAATAAAAATCAACTAATATTTTGCATGAAATATTACCCGATTCATGGAATAGGAAAATAAAATCTAATGATTCCCACTTCATTTCCAATGCGAATTTTATGCTAAACCGATCATAAGAAAAATGTCCCATACACTCAAGTCAAGTCGTGAAATAGCAATTTTTAAGATATTTTAGCTTATATTGAAACATGAATTTCATACTGTTATAACATGAACGCGAGAAAAAGCGAGCGAACATTCACCTTTTTATAAAGAGCGAAACAATCAATCAAAAACAGGAAAAAGCCAATCCTACAAATATGATTACATACACTTATGTTTCAAAAGATTTATGTTCAATAGTAAATTCTTAGATGGCATGTCAATTTAATTCATGAGAAAAGTTTAAAATTAATGCTTCTTCGTAAATAAAGCAGAGAATACTATTTATCGAAAGGTCGTATTTGGTTGGATTTCACTGCTAAATTATTGCTGTTTTAACAAGATGATATTCAATTTATTTTAATTACAAACACTGAACAAGGTTTCAGCAACAATTATTATTAAGAAGGTTTGAAAACATTTAATTTAATTGGCATATATTGGATTACATGTCTAGTTAAAATTTACTGATTAAAGTATCTTACCTCAGGTGTATCTAAAGTTGTTTACAATAAAGTTGACCAACATTTATATAGCTTATGGTTTGAAACATTATAATATGTAGGGTAATATAGAACTTAATAACTTTATTTACATGATTCGGTTCTCTGTAGACTTTACTTTGTTTTGCTTATGACAAAGCAAAACATATTATTGTATTTTGTGCTTATTCATTAAAAACTTTTTAATTAGTTTTCACTATTTTATCAAAAAACAGTCAAATTAATAACTACCTCTTAAATGTCAACCTCGTATCTCAAGTTAATCAACTTAAATATATTCCTTGTCCTCTGCCAGAGGTTTAAGACAGTGGATTATTTTTAGTACCAACTTTGCATTTGTCACTAATACAATTGTATCCAACCTTTGTGTAAACCTGTTTAAAATCATTCTTCTGCTGATAAAATGACATCTAAAGCTGTCCATAAGGTGCTTTATTTTGGATCATATATGGCTCACAATATTATACCAATTATTCCTATAAAATTGGTAAGTTCCCATAAAGTTGTTTTGGAGACCAAGTACAAAAATAGACGATTTAGGATATTCTTCTCAACATTTTTCCTGCTTTTAGTTTCATCATTAACACAACTGATAGATAGCTTACTTTTCGCTGCAGAGCGAAATCTCTTTGTGATTACATTTCATGGATTTCTTCTACTGATATATTGCTCCTCATTTGCAATATTTCTTGCATACCAATTCTTAACAATCGAATTTTGTTGTCTACTTAATATAATATTGAGCAATGCAAGCATTATTGAATCTACATTCTTTCAAAGTGGTTTTCCTAAGAGTTTAACAAAACGTCCTAAAAAGGCATCAGTTTCAATATGTGCCTGTATTTATTTCCTTTATATAGCTGCGTTTTTGGTTACTCTTATTATTCCAATTGTTTCTGTCACATTTCCTTGTCTTTTCGATAACACATTTTACAAATATGTGTTCGACTCTTGTGAATATTTTCAATTTCGATTATATGTTTACATGCTTTGCACAATATCCTTAACGCCAATTGGAGCTATAGCTTCGGTAAGTTCGGTGACAATAGTAGCAAGCATGAATGAGCTTATTAGCAATTTGCAAGATATGAAATATTTGATTCAGTGTAACTTCAGCTAAATGAACGATCCAGTTGTTGCCATGATGCTGCCATGTGCTATAGAAAAATTCAAGTATTGTCCAATCTTGTTAATGAGTGTTATCAAATGTTTGTCTGGCCCACTTATGAATTTATTAGTTGTATTGCCATAGTAGCTCTGTTATATGCCCTAATCATTTTTGACAGGTATTTGAATGGAATTTTCAAAATTGGATTGGTCTTCACTATAGTTACAATGGCATGCGCGGTTTGGGTTCCTATTTTGATGGGTAGTCAGTGTTTACGTATTTCCAAATTTATTATTTTTACATTAAAGCAGCACAAATGCAATACACGAGACAATGATAGATGGAACAAACGTTTTCTTAACAGTTGTACACCTATTTCATTAAAAATCGGCTCTTTTCATAAAATGGATAAGAGAAGAATTCCTTGTTTGATACGGTTTATTTTACAGCGAACCTTTTTCCTTGTATTTAAAACGAAACAAGCCTCGTTTTAACTACTTTTATGACCTTGCACTTCGTTCAAAAGATATAACTAGTTTTACAAAACCGGAGGTGTTTAACCTTTATAAATGTAAATATAAAATTTACATACTTATGTATGATTGAGTTGTTGATAAAGTGTAAATATAGATATTCGACTTAATTGGATACCATTTGGTGGTTAATTTGAATGTTAATTAAAACGCATTTTGTGTATGCTATACTCCAAGACATTTCTAAAATATTTTTAATAGTAAAATAAACAACAATAGTAAATAAAAATTTGTCTCAAAATTTGTATGTTTACGAGAAAATATTGTCTTTACAATAGTTTGTAAATATCAATCACTAAAAGTTAGAAAACTTGAAAATAAAATTTAATTAAAAAATATAAGTATTTAATTAGTCTAATTGCTGACTTATTCCATTTTACTAGAAGCAGTTTTTGGTAACCCTGTATGGATACGTACAATGTCTAATAAATCGTCAAATGAAATGTGAAACTTCGTGATATGATATACCATACAACCAAATGAAAAAAATAATTTACAGTAACTAAACGTAATATATATTAATGATCATAATTGCCAATAAATACGTTTAAAGGTTTAGATTATTTATCCCAACAAAAAAGATTTAATAAAAAATAAACAAAACATCTACATTAATCTGGTCATACAGATTTCAGTTTTTAAGGGACATTAGTCGTTTCAATGTCTGAAAATTTCTTTTTATCAGAGTTTTCTCCGTAAACATTTGTATAAGCTTTTTAAGCTGTTCTCACAATTTGTTTACGCCCATGACATCGGTCAGTGCCCCCATCTGTAGTAGCACCTCAACCTCGAACAGCCGCAGCACCTTCCGTTCGTGGCGGGGGTAGAGGAAATTGGTCGAGAATTGAAGTACTAACGTGTTTAGTAAATGAATGCTTTCAAATTGACTACTCAATCGGTATAATGACAGTGTTATTGATGTGGACAGTTTTTACAACGTTAATGCTACTTCAGTCATCTATCAGAAAAATATTGCCATCTGGAACAGTTTACAATTTTTACTTTTTTAATTTGTGAAAGTAGTGCATTTTTCCTGGGTGGATACACATTTCCTGAACAAGCGTATTCTACAAGTAGAAAAATAAAATATGTTTGGCATGAGAAATTGATTTTTACAGGCACAAAGTTTGTTAAAGCAGATATATGTAAAGAGTTAAAATGGAAACGAAGGTTGATATTAAAACGGGCTTGTAATGATATTAAAATTATGTTTGGTTCTGTAATTTATTATGGCCGAATGACAGCACTGGTTTGAAATAGAGAAAAGTTTAAAATTAATGCTTCTTCGTAAATAAAGTAGAAAACAATATCTGCAACAATGTCGCATTTGGTTTGAGGCCACTTATAAATTCATAAGTAGGAAATTGTTCAATTTAATATGGATATAAACATGTTTTCGGGAAAGTAATTGCAGAGACGAAACATATTTATTTATGTAAAAATTATAGTAGAATTTGAATAAATTTCAGTTTTATCAATATCTGAACAGTATATTATTCTAGTATTGAAATCTACTAAATTATTCTAGTATTTTGACGAAATGACAAAAGCAGGAAAAAGCAATTCCTACAAATATGCTTACATACATACGTTCGAAAATATTTATGTTTAATAGTATGTAATTTTGTAGATGAAATTTTAAGTTAAACCTTCTAATTTACCTAAAGTTTACTTTTACGAATTCCCTCAACTTGTTTACAATAAATTGTATCAATATAATAGGTTAATGGTATTTAAAATATTTTAGAATGTTTAGGACCTCAAACCATTATTTGATTTCTTTGTTTATCTGTAAGCCTTTCGATGGTCTGCCTACGACAGAGCAAAACATGTTATTGTACTTTTTGTTTAGTAGTTAAAACATATTAATAATTAATGGGTATTCGATAAAATACCCAGTAATTATTAAAGCTATTGGATATATCCATTCGCACTAAATTTCAACCTGGTAAATAACTTCAATATATATTGATTGTTCTTTGTCAGAAGTTTACGGCATCTTCTTTTTCTTACTTTCAGTTTGGTTTTGTTCCTATTGTAAATGTATCAAAACCTTTGTGTAAAATATTTTACAAAAAATCTAACTCGTGCTATAATGGCATCTAACGCAATTTATAAATTGCTTTATTTTGGATCATATTCAGCTCATAATATTCTTCCTATGGTTCCTATAAAATTAGTAAGTTCCCATAAAGTTGTCATAGAGACGAGACACCAAAAAAGAAGATTTCGAATATTTTTCTTCACATATTTCTTACTATTTATTTCATCATCAACGCAAGTGGTTGGTAGCCTGCTTCTTACAGCAGAGCGAAACCTCTTTGTGATTGTTTTTCATGGATTTCTCCTATTAGCATGTATAGCTTCATTTGCAGCATTTCTTGCCTATCAATTCTTGACAACTGAATTTTGTTGTCTTCTTAATAGCATATTGAGCAAACCGTGTCTATTTGAATCTTTACACTTGCAAAACTGTTTTCCACAAAATGTAGCGAAACGTTCGAAAGGGCCATTATTTTTAATATGCGTCTGTATTTATTTTGTTTATATAGCTGTATCTTTAATATTCTATGTTATCACTCCAATATTTTCTGTGGTATTGTCTTGTCTCTACGAGAATCAAGTCTACACGTATGTTTTTGGTTCGTGTGAATCTTTTCAGTTTCGATTATATGTATACATGATATGCATAATATTCTTTACTCCGATTGGTGTTATATCTTCGATAGGTTCAGTGACAATGGTTGCAGGCATGAATGAGCTTATTAGAAATTTGCACGACATGAAATATTTGATAGAAACTAACTTATTTAATGGTCGTTGCCATGATGCTGCCATGTGTTATAGAAAAATACAAATATATTCTAATCTTGTAAATCAGTGCCATCAAGTGTTTGTCTGGCCTATTTATGAATTTATCAGTAGTACTGGAATAATAGCGCTGTTATATGCGATACTAATGTTCGACAAGTATTTAAACGGAATATTTAAATTTGGTTTGATCATAACTATAGTTACAATGGCGTGTGTGGTATGGGTACCCCTATTGATGGGCAGTCAATGTTTACGAATCTCTAAATTTATCATTCTTAAATTGAAGCAGCAAAAATACAATATTCGAGAAATAGATAGATGGAATAAACGTTTCCTTAAAAGTTGCACTCTTATTACTTTGAGAATTGGTCCCTTTCATAGGATGGATAAGAGAAGAATTCCTTGTTTGATACGGTTTATTTTACAACGGACATTTTTTCTTGTTTTTAAGACTAAAAACGCTACGATTTAATTACTTTTCGTCAGCTTGCAATTTATTCAAATGGTGAGACCAGTTATGTGGAGCGGAAATTTTTTATCTGAAAAACAAAAATATAAAGTGCACATAGTAGTTAAAAAATTAGTATGAAAGAAGGTAAATCCTTATTGTATAATAAAAATGTTGATAAATTTACTACACCAGATAGTGCACATTTAAAGCTGATTGCTTTCTATTATTTATTTTAAACATATGCGATAGCGAAAGTGAAAAGGGACCATCAGGAAAAAAAATCCGTTCGTTATTTTTCAAAGTAAGATTGCGTTTTGTGAAGAAAATCAATGCAACTTGGAAAAATATACCAACGGACGAATTTTCCTGATGGTCCCTTTTCTCTTTCTCCATCACATATTACTTGCAAACTAACTTACACATCAAGAAATATATATAAAAAAGCATCTAACCTGCATTTAAAATATTTTTGTCTTGATTCTAAGTTGAACACAAATAGTCGTTTAAAATCGAATGATGTAAATGGTCATGCATTTTTAGGAAAAATGGGATCATCAACATGCATAAACATGTGATGCTAAACTAGTGACATGCATGTCACAAAGTAATGATAAGGATTTTGAGTTTATTTTATAAATAAGTCTTAACGACGTACTAGTGATTGGATGTTCCAAGTAATTAGTCTAATTATTGACCTATCCAAAAAAAAATCAGAAGCTTTTTTCGAAACGCTGTAACATGTACATAAATAATAATACGGAAAGTCAAACTTCATGATTTGATATTTTATGCACTCAAATTTTACCAAACTTTCAATGATGGACTTTTTGTAAAATTGGGTAAACATTAATGAAACTCAACAGAAAACCATGAAAAAATATAATTATTTGAAAGAGTAAAATCTTAATAATTATAACTGTTTTATTTAATATATTTCTCAAAATGAAATATGTATGTATAATTTTTCAAACGAGAGAATTCACCTGATTACTTGTCTCATCATCTAAAAATTTGTTTTGATCCGAGCTTTTTCCGTAAACATTTGTATCACCTTGTGAAACTGTTCTCATGTTTTATTTACGGCCATGACCAGGGCCTGCAGCGCCACGACCAGCGCCCCCACCTGTAGTAGCACCTCCGCCTTGAGTAGCACCACCGCCTGTAGTAGCACCCCCACCTGTTGTAGCGCCTCCACCTGTAGCACCACCACCTTCTGTTCGTGGTGGTGGTAGAGGGAATCGATCAAGTATATCACCAATAGGGCTGGGACCTACAAAAAAATAATTTCCAGTCAAATTAAAAAAAATATATGTACATCCAGAAGATTTTAAGACTACCGAAATAATTTATTTTATACTTCTGGGTGTTGGTTGAATTTGATTTGGATTTGTTCCAGGCACTCGAGCAGAAACATTGGTTGATTGCATGGCAACGAAACACGCAATGGAAACAAGAACCAAATAAAATTTATAACTAGCCATGTTAGTGTTATAGTTCGAAGGTCGAAACAAAAAATGGATTATAATGATGGTATAGAGAAGCTGTCAAGTTGAACACTGAGGAATAATGACAAATTACTTGCAAATTTGAGTTTATATACTTATATGAAACAGCGTTTGTGAAGTGAATAAAAATGTAAAGACTAATTTGTTTCAAAGAAATACATTAAAAAATATCCTGATTAAGAGAGAGTAACTAATTTAATCTCTAAGGAATTATGATGAAACAACAAAAAAACATTTTGGGGAAACGGTGTACAAGGAACTTCACATAAAATAGTGAGAAAGTTAAGCTAGCTGATTGGTTCTATTCCTTGAAATTTTCTTTGATCATTAACGTATTTACTAATAATAGTAAATGTAAAGAAAAACATGACTAGTTTATCATTTTAGAAATGCTATAGCTACTTATCTTGTTATTTCTTTAGTATATACAGATAAAGGTTAATAGATACTGTCATCACCTAATTACCTATCATTACAGCATATGTATTGACACGAGCACTGTACATCTTTCATACACATTCACTCACCAAATCTTCTGTCCCATTAACCAAAATACTGGGAACCGTTTCTTGGTGCAAAATTACATAAATATAACTGTAAATGCACGGAAATGCATTGAACCGTATTACAGCTTTACTATGTGAAATGGCATCAAATTAACTTTCATTAATAGTTTTGAAGTATAGTCTAAAATATATTGTTTTACTCACGAAATATTATAAATCAGCTTTAACCCATTTCACACAAGAACCCTTGCAAATTTTTATATAGTCTACATACTGTTGTATTTCAACATGCATTCAAGGGAGCTATATTTGTTGTTAGACAATTAATTCACGACAAATTACAAGAAAGAGCAATATAAAAGTTAAATAGATTAAATAATTTCCACATAAAATATACTAAAAAGCCAGAAAATTGAGATATTATAGTAAACTCTTCTCTAATAAGTCTAAAACTAGGTTTAAATTCTTTCCTTAAGGCTATTCGTTTGATGTGAAGTTATTTTTACTTATATTTTTGTAGCTGGTGACCTAATGAACAAATAAGAATAATCCAATTAGATTAACTACTAATCCTTTCACTATTCCATGTTTTTCTCGAGTAGGCTATTTCTATGTATTTTGATTGTGCATGGGTTCATAAATACATGTTTATATGAGTCCTATATTTTAATGATCTAGTTTAATTAGCAGGTTAAATGTGGATATATTATTTTAAGCATAGCTGACAGATTATGTGCTATAAAATATTACAAAATATTTTTACGTACGTCTTCACAATAAATTTAGTGCTCGATCCATCAAAAAAAAATTGTTCACATTTTCTCAAAAAGCAAATATTTATTTTATTAACTATATTAATGTAATAGTCACAACGAAGAATTAACTCGCTAAATATAACAACTAATTGATAACATCGAAAAATCGCAGTGCACCAAAAAATAATATAAATAAAAACGAAACTCAATTTTACACGTTATCTTTTTTTTTAACTAAACCTTACATTTAACAATATATTTTATCAAACAGTAGTACCGATAACATTATAATTCACCATAATAAAATAATTTTGTACTACAGTTATTTACTGAGCTATTATATGTTTCACAAAACTATACACAAAACCATACATTCACTTTTACAATTCGCATCATCACTTCCTATCTTTTTACACACGACTTAATTAATAATAAGCTTCACAATTAAGGTTTAATTTAGATCCGTCATTTTTGTAAACACTTTGTATTTTTAAGCTACCAATTACAAAGCTGGGCGACGCCTGTGAGACTTTTTTCTGGGGAGGCCAAACACTCCACGGATTTGAGCACTCGACTTTCCCTTGATTAAATTAGCGACAGCTTTACAGCAAAGATTCACAAGTCCAGGGATTTCCAGAGAGTATGCAGCCTATAAAAAATAAGTAAATATTCTATTAAATTGCCACAGAATTAATAATATTTTGTTAATTGTTAATAAACAATTATTTTACTCTGGTCAATGCAAACAGATCATCCCGTTCCATTTTCATGTATTCCACGTCCCAGCCAAACACCTCACTACCTTCCATATCAGGTAGGGGGTCATCCTATATAAAAAAATGTAAAAAATAACCATAATTTATAATTAACCAACTAATGAATCACCTTAAAAACAAATAGTGGTTTTACAAGTCATTAAATTTGTTGGTTCTTTTTTTGTTTACTGACTTTGTAATGTTCCATCCAAACTATTGCCTTCTCGAACATAATTTCGTTGACGTCCGATAAGTGCACTGTCTCATCTAAACCCTGTTGTCTACAAACTTCCTTAATTTTACCCGAAAGATAAGCCACCTCTGTTGTTAAAACAAATTCTCTCCCATCCGAAGTTTTTATTTTGACGTTCTGCATTCTTAATTATTTTATTTTAATATCTGCTCCGCAACACCACCACCACCACCACCGGAACGTAATCAAATAATTAGTAACACCAACAGCTAAAATTGCTATCTTAACTAATTATTAGTTTAAATTTATTTTCCACGATAAAATATTGCGTTCAGTTTGTTATTGTGTTTCTGGTGCTTTTGGGTAAAAAAAGATGTTTGAATGAACAGCTGTAGAATGGGGTAGAGTGTGAAAAAGGTGAATACTGGATTTATTATGCTACGCAGTTGCTAAGCCTAGCTTAAACAAAGCACATAGAAACAAGGAACTGAATGACAAGTTGTTAATATAAAAAGAGAAACTTTATTGATAAGTTTTAGTATCATAGCTGGGATGATATTATTGGCATGTTTATTGACACGTGTTTATTATAACAATACCATATTTACTTTGATAATGGTTGCTTAAAAGGGCAATAAAAGTTGGTATGCTGCTTCGTCATCCTTTGATTTTGTACACTTGTATTCTTATGAGGAACAAAAATTGTTGGCATTTACTCTTATTGTTACCAATACCAATACACTTATTTATAGCCGGTTTAATTTATAAGACTACAAATTTGATGCGCTAAAGGTATTGGTAATATTTTTTTGTTTTAAATCTACTAGCAATTTTTAAAACTGAGTAAAATGAAAACCAACTACACTGTTGACTTTTTTAGGGGCTGTCAATTAAATATTTTAAAGTATTTCAATTGGATAAATAAATATAATTTTGGCCTTGCGAGTGAAACAAAATATTCAATATTGATGATTACTCACAGAATGGGATTCATTGTGACTTATTTGACCTAATTTTACACCACATTCGCGAAAATAGCATCAATCGTTTATAAGACTTCTAAAGTATTTTGGTACGACGCGTTTAGGTAATGAAAATTTTCAGATGCATATGTACAATTTGGCAACAAATTAGTTTCAGAAACTAATTTTTATTATTAAAAGATTCAAGTTATATCATTGATACATTTTGTTATGACAAATTTACTTCTCAAGAAATAAAGGAATGTATATTTTTTTAACTTCTAAAGAACCATTAAAAACTACTTTGCTCTCGGCTTGATAAGCAAACCAAGGGATGGAGGTAAAAGTACGAAGCCAATATCAGGTTTGTAGTAATCCTCCGGCTTTACACTTTTGTCTGGACTAGCATATCTCTAGCTAAAGGTTCCCCAACACACTGTCTTTTCTCTAGTTGAAATGGAATCACGTGACCCTTCAGCTTATTCCCTTGCTTATCCAGAAACCGCTGTGGCCGATAAACTTCCGGGTCAGTCCACACTTTTTTGTCATAATGACAATGATATATGTTCGGAATAAGTATCAATCCTTTTGGAAATTTATAGCTATCAATTTCCAGATCATCCAAAAGTCGATGCATGGCCCCAACCGGAAGCAATGAAGACAATCTCATTGTTTCTAGAATAACAGCTTCAGTATAAGGCATTCCGGATTTGTGGTCTAGAGAAATGTCTGGATATTCCCCGACAACCGTGTCAATTTCTTCTTGAAGCTTCCTCTGAACTTCTGGATTTACAGCCAGGTAGCACAATAACCATGTAAGTTTGGATCCTGTAGTTTCCGCCGCTGCTATAAAAAGTTCGACCCCAGTAGCAATAGCATGTTTCCATTTTAAAGAATCGTTACCCGATTCCTCAATGTATGCATCCACCAAATCTCTATGAGCTCCCTCTGAGAAAGTTTTCTTATGGTCAATAAATTCTTGCTCAATATGACTGACAATGGGTGTCATACAATGGATCTGAAAATTTTCATATGAAATTCATCAATTATTATGTAGTTTTTTATGCTGATTCTGGTGATATGTGTCATTTTCCCGA
>JAQFZH010000753.1:0-27748 GCA_034695485.1 Entomobrya nivalis
CTACAGACAGATGGACAGAAATAAGTACAAACGGACAGACAGAAGTACAGATGAATATCATGGAGCATTCCGATAAAGTAACTAGCACTACTTAATGACCTACCAGTAGATTGCCAATGTAGCAAAAAATACTATTTTAACTACAAATTTATAAAAGTTAGAACACCACTTAGAGCTGGGACATTCAAATTTAAAAAAATCGGTGTTCATAGTTTTGATTTTCAAAACAGTCTA
Source organism: Entomobrya nivalis (assembly GCA_034695485.1). Taxonomy (NCBI): domain Eukaryota; kingdom Metazoa; phylum Arthropoda; class Collembola; order Entomobryomorpha; family Entomobryidae; genus Entomobrya; species Entomobrya nivalis. The sequence continues at coordinate 235 of JAQFZH010000753.1, forward strand.
TATTAATTGCCCTAATTGCTTTTGGAAGATTACACAATAAAAAATATGTTGTCAAACTATTGTGATATAAGGTTTATGTGAAGTGTCCGTTCGATTAAGCTTCCATGTGTGAAAACGTATTTCATCTCATTGTACTTGAATATATTAGTTTGTTAATCTGCATTTAAATTTTACATGGCAAGATTTTGCTTCATGTATCTGTATGATTTTGTAATCATTCTTTTACGTAATAGCGGTTGTTTTATTTTACACGTGTCATACACTGGCATTACTACTAGCATTTGAACATGTGAGGCTGAATCCAAAGGTCATCGCGTCGTCCAAATTTTCTACAAACGTAGAGGAATTGCGCAAGGCAATACATACACACATAAGTATATATGAGTTCGTCCGCAACTACGAAGGTTTTTACTTTTTGAAATCATGTACGTTAAATTATAATACTTCAAATAAAATTTTACGACGACACGTTTTACGACGAAACGATGAATTTTAATTAGCTTCGATTTAATTTTAATTTTCAAGTTTTGCAGACTTTAAAGTACTTGAGCTGGTTTGGTAAAACACAGTAAAATCGCAGAGACAATCTTATCAAGTTCAACTGTTCAAGTTCTATTTTCATCAATTCTAATCGTACGACCTTTAACATTTACCCGTGTCAACGAGACCTTGGGTGACGCCATCAGGAAAGTTAAATAATGTGGAACATGCTTTGGTTGCATGATCTTTAATTTTTACAACTGAAACTTTTCATAAAATCTCATACTAACTAATACTTTTTGTCTTTACAAGAATGATAATTTTAAATTGAATGAAAGTATTACGCAACCTTACTGTACTTAAAAGTCCAATAAATACCAGATACTATTTACTGTATTTACATACCACAGACACATTGGGCTTCCTGACATAACAATTGCATCAAAGACACAAACTGACGACTGACTTGTTTTATTACCTTGAAATTTATAAATCAATGATTTTCTTTGATGCTATAAGCTGATAATGTTGCATCTGCAATTATAATTTATACACGGTGTCGGTGACAGGCACTTTGAAGTTTGTGCTAAGTTCAGGGACGTATTTGGTTCAGTAATGTTGAGCAATAAATTACATGTCGTTCGATAACATAACTGGGATATTGACATTGTGTGAGATTATGACTTCAGGATGGCATTGTAACAATTATAAATGTCCAAAGCTGTACTGCAAGACATAAAAGAACTTCCCTGCGCAACATAAGTACATGCAATTTTTAAGCATGATTGATGTTGGGATTTAACAGCTTTCTGATATTACTCAATTAAACGCAATGCGACCACTTAAAAATCATCAACATCGAATCTGGAATTTCCAGCTGTGCAATGGCTTCATTACAAAACGCATGTTTTCAAAATACATTATGCAGTATATTTGTGGATAATTGTTTCTTTACCAGTCACTAGACGTTTGGAGAAATATGATAGCAGAAGCCTGTATAATAAACGTATGGAATTTCTTCAGACTAAATTTTCAAAAATGTCAAATAACAAATAAAACATAAACTCGGCACTCTTACGCAAGTCATGTGATGCGTTACAGATAGTCTGAAACTTTATTTGCGTGATTTTATTATGATTATTTGATTTCTGCTTATTGACTTGAAATGGACTGCTATATGTCTAAAGTTTAAACTTAAACTAGAAAAACTCAAAACGTGTGATATTATTTCCTACGCAGTAATGTAAGTGGATCAATCATTTGGCTATAGCAATGAGCCACCACTAGACCTTGAACTGTGATGAAATACACCTGTCAGAGAAAAATAACGGAACTAATTTTGTTGTATGAATATGAATTCAGCTGTAAATCAAAGTATTCAAGGTTATGTTTGGACAATTTTTCGTCTTGTGGTCTCCCGCAATTCACTTAGGAATCATTTTACACATTTGCATAAAAATGTTTGATGTATCGAGCATCTTTTTTCTCGATTGACCAAGTAAAAAATTTGATGTCACCAAATTTTCATATATTGTGCTTTCTGTGTAGAGCACCCAAAATAACGTACGAATTCCGTGTTTGGACACTCAGAGTTGTCTAAGGTTTAGTTTTAAGCAAGAAAGTTATAATTCCAGACTTTGTCAGAAAAAATAAATTCAGCAGGAATGGCAATTAAAATTACTCAAGATGAGCTTTCAAAATTTTCAATAAATCTACGTCACGTTTAAAAAATTTATATTTGGAGGACAATTTATATTTTTGATTTTTGGTACCAGTTACCATGACAGTCAGCTGTGATCCACGTTTTTATCACTGGCCAACAAACTATATAGCAAACTAGCAAGCTCATAGTACTCTTCCAATTGATAGTTGAGTTTGATGGAACGTGTTTGCCTTAAAAAGCTATGGTACATAAAAAAACTGATGGTCCAACAAATCGTAATCGGGTGTTTTTGTAAAAAAGTGATTAAAAAGGAACTACATTTTTTGGATTTGGTTTATTAAAATTAGTTCCTACTTAGATAACTGTATCAAATGTATATAGGTCCTTCAAAAATAACGAATTTTGACCAGCTCCTTTTGGAGCCGGAGATATGTTTAAAACTGAAAGCAGAAGCCTGTTCATATTTTATTTTGAGGGCACAAATGTGGTTCCGACAAAGGAAAGGTACGATGAAATAAAATTGGCGGTTACAAAAAGTGTATCTGAATACACAGACTTCTAATACACAAAATCAACCGCCAATTTTATTTCATCGTACCTTTCCTTTGTCGGAACCTCAAATATGGGATAAACTGCGCATTAAGTTTCAGAAAGACATGCTTACGCACAAGAAAGCTGTTATTTTTCAGAAATCCTTGCTTGATGTTTCTTGCTTAAAAATAAACCATGGAAAACGCTGAGTCCCAAAAATCGGATTTCGTACGTTGTTTTAGGTCATCTACACAGTAGGCACACTATTTGAAAGTTTGGTGAAATCTAAAAATTTACTGGGTCAATCAAGAAAAAAGACGATCATCGTTCATGTTGAAGCGTTTCATGTTACCACTTCAGATACACAAATAAGCTGTCAATATTTATTACAAGGTTAGTGTGTTACCAATTGCATTGTTCGGCTAATCAAAACTTTGTCTTTGATTGACTAATGTTCAAGGTTGAAATCAAATAAGTATGAGCATCTGGGCAAGGTTCAGTTTTATGATAAACTTGTATAATGTGGTTTTGGCACACTCGACAATTTTACCATTCGTAAACAATTCTAAGCTTAAGTTAGTGAATGGTACTTTTTTTTCTCGAACGTCTGTGACAATACTACATCCCATTTCGTGCGGAACGGTAATAATTTTCGGTGTCAAATAGGTCTCTTAATGCAATTTTCTGTACAGTTACTTGGTAAGAAATTATACATACCTATATATATTTATGCATATGGATTTAGATTTGTGTTTTTTTGCCAATGGATGTCTAACTATTTGTCTTTGAATTCAATTATGCTAATTTATGTTTATTAATTGTGTTTAAGAACGAGAACGGTTAAGCCAGCAGATTACCTCGGTGCGTGACGGTTTCTCTTGATACGTATTTGCGGTAAGATAACGATTGTCTTTACATCTTATTTATAAAATTAGTGCATAATGCTTTCACAATATGAGGCTTTCACATTTTATCATAAATGAATTTATATAATGCCAAACAATATAAAAATGTTTCGACTGAGTTTCTGCAATTGCAGTTGTGCATCCAGAAGTAATAATATAGTTCAATGATCATATTTTTTAAGTAAAATAATCGTATAGATAACTGGATAAATTTAAACCGGTCATACCTTGACGATAAATAGGAATTCATTTTTGTCAGAATATACTACAGATAGAAATTGACAAAATTTAAACAGGCTTTAAAACTTCATGAAAGCAACTTTTATGCTTAAAAAATTAAATTCCATACAAAAACTGAACTAAAATGAAGGACCATTGCATCTTTTACAAATTATCTTTCATTGTAATCAGATACATATGTATAGTACTCACATGAAGTACAAAGGTTGGGAAGAGAACCCAAACATCTTTTGCTAGTGAAACAAATTATCTAACATTTTAATATCCCACTGTACAACGGTATCACATCAAGCTGCACGCATTCTTTTGTCCCCTCATTTTGGAATTTTTTGTTTTTAAATATTTTTCGTTGACAACTACTTCCTGAAGTCAACAGTAATGGAAATGTTATAATCATTCGTTACAAACGTTTTTGGTGAAAGAGGTTTCATGAATTTATTTATAACTCCACCTTTCAATGATCTCGTTTTTTTGAGTGAGAACAATAAAAATTTACAATTCACAAGAGGCTAGTTAACACAAGTAGGTATTATATAGACAAAATAACTGATCCATTCCAGAGGGCAACCAAGGGCAGATGTCTTATCTAGTGCTATGATTTATTTATGTTTTTGGAATATATTTTAATATCTAAGTTTTTTGAAAACGGTCTGAGTTCTTTCTAATTTGAATGTTCTATTAAAAACTTCGTTAGAAGTAGCGATTTTCAAAATGAAGGACAATTGGCTCTGTAATTACTTTATGAAAAGTATTGGCATCCCTATGTTCGACAAGAGCTGACTTGATCGTTTTTTTGGATATTTAGTCGCCTTCATGATCATGTATGTCGATGTCAATTATAAATTTGTTTCAGTTGCAATATATTTTGTACGATACGTTTGGAATCATTGGAAAATTGTCCTTGCTTAACTTATTGCATGCTTAATAAGCCAAATTTTCGCCCAGAAAAAATCTAAAGATTCCTCCTATTTGGTTGGTTACATTTGTGATGTATAGAATAGCACACCAGTTCCTTATCCATCAGTAGTTACAAAAGAACAAACACCAGGGGGAGATTTTGAAGGCATTCAGTGATTTTCACAATAATGGTGCTACCTACTTTTACCTACCTACGATAAAGATCTTGAATAAGCAATATTTATCATACATTTTTTGCTCGTATTGTGGAATGTGTTTCATTGTTATGATTATACTGACGTACTCTACAAGTGGTTTTCTTTGACTGAATCGGGTAAAATAATAATGCCTGCCAAAGTTAGTTTTGGAGAGCATCATTTTCAAGCTTCAGGTAGGTGCAGTAAACTGCTGTAATTTTTTGGTTGTTCGGGTTTTTATTCCAGTCTAATATGTAGCTGCTTCATCCGGCAATATAAAATTGTCAGGTAATATAGCCATAACAATTTCACTTTATCTCACCAAAGGCAACCTTGTTTACGAAACAGCCCTGTTCACTCAAAATAGCCCCGGTCGCCAAAAAATAGTCCTTGGCACGAATAAATAGCACTGATCACCAAGACTAGAATAGTTTCGAGTAAATATCACTGGTCGCCAGTAAATAAGGATGATTATTTAAGCCACCTTAAATCGAGAGGCTGGTTATTTAAGTTGTCAAAAAACGGCTTAATTAATCGGTCTGACTTGTCAAATAACCTGATTGGAGTATGAAATAACTTCCAAGCGACCTAAGTAAATAGTTTTTCAGTAAAATTGGTAAAAAATTGTATTACAAATCGAAAATTCATTAATAGAAAAATCTTTTGAAGAGTGAAAATTTTCTTTGCATATTTTTTAAGTAAATCAATTTATTTTTTTGTCGTGTTATAATGCAAAAGAAGGTAAAAATTATCGATATTTTATGGCAAAAATAATCGACAAAATTTATCATTACATTTTGTCGTACGTTTTGGGTCATCGTTATGATTGCTGCCACAGCGGCTTTTTACTTGTGACTGAATAAGTATTAGAATAGGTCCATGACTATTGGAATGGTGAAAAAATAGTTGTGAGGTACAGACTTGAATTTTTTTAAATTGTTGTCCTCGCCTAGAATAGCTACGGGGTACAATATTTTGCCCCTGACACCACCCGTTCTGGGGCAAGGGGCAACCAAAGTTGCAACAATGACAACACTAGTTTTCGCGTATCTCCGTCATTTATTGTTCGATTTTGGTAACCAAGGTACCAAAATGTTTGCAAGAAAATTCTCCAGGTTAGTCAAGTATTGTATTTCGAAATTCAATTTTTTAACGAAGTTACAGGACTTTAAACTTGGTTTGGTAATTGGTTATTTTTTGTCGAATTTTTTGTCAAAGTTTGTTTATAGTCCTGTAACTTCGTTAAAAATTCGAATTTCGAAAAACAAAATTTTACCATCCTGGAGAATTTTCTTGCGAGCATTTTGGTACCTTCGTTACCAAAATCGAACAATAAATGACGGAGATACGCGAAAACTAGTGTTGTCATTGATGCAACTTTGGTTGCCCCTTGCCCCAAAACGGGTGGGTCAGGGGCAAAATATTGTACCCCGAGGCTATCCTAGGCGAGGACAACAATTGAGCAGAATTTCAAGTCTGTACCTCACAACGTTTTTTTCACCATTTCAATAGCCGTGGATCTGCACTATACAGAATGGTAGTTGCACGTCTGTCTGTCTGACTCTAATTTTTCACCATACGACGTCACTTGTACTTAAAGTAATGCATGATTCATGATTTAATTGACAATAGCTTTGCAATGTGCTGTTTAACTGTTTACAATGAAAAAGTTGAAAACTTTTGATTTTGACCTTGGGGTTTAACCTAGTGAGCAAAAAATCTCAATTTTTTTGCTCTTGACCATGGTGTCTTACATGCCTGCATTTCATGTGTACAGTTTCCGCACGTTGAGTTATACAAGACACATAGATCTGTATGTAAAATTGTATACACTCATCTCTGTATCATTTGTAATATATTTGGCCCGGTATATTTTTTGCTCAGTTATGCCAGTTGAATACACTAACAAAATTACCATGCATATAAATATTGATAAGGCTGTTTGCGGAGAGTTTCAGTGATAGCATGTGTGAAATTTGTTTTCTCATCAATTTGGCTCTGTTAACACAGCAAAAGTAATCTCCAAAATCAAAAACTACTTACAATGCAGGTCAGGGGGTGGGTAATTCAGAATCCAAATGAAAATTACATTTTCTAGGACAGTTTTGCATGCTAATTAATAATATCATAACTATTTTCCCGAATGAACATGCGTGTTGGAATTGCCATTTACCGTAATGCTTAAGAACATAAAGCTTCCTGTCCATCTTTAGGTCGTGAGCTTGCGCTCTTAAGCATTACGGTAAATGGCAACACAAACACGCATGCCCATTCGGGAAAATGGTTATGATATTATTAATCAGCATGCAAAACTGTCCTAGAAAATGTACCTTTCATTCGAATTCTGGATTACCCACCCCCTGACCTGCATTGTTAGTAGTGCTTTGTATTATAATATTAATTCCTGTCCTGATGATCGTCTACATATGAGACCGAAACGTTCACAGATAAAATGTTTTATTTCAACAAAATGTCCTTCAATATCGATAATTCTTTACCAAAAAACTACTAATCTAAAATGAAAACTGAAAAGAATGGAACATCATAAAAACATCCTAAAAATGTTCAAATTATGTAAAAGCAGATTATAATTTTTTCTCGCTTTTTAAATTAACAAAATAACACTACTATGTATTTGAATGTGGATATTTTACACAACCCATACACGAAGGCCTTATAGATGCGATCATTTCCAATTGCTTGCATTTGTAGTTCTGTTCAGTATAGTCTTTTTCTTAGGTCGTCGCACTGACAAGATAGAAGCATTGTAGCAAGTTATATAGAAATATTACAGTCCTTTACATAGAAATATTACAGCCAGTTAAATATAAATATTAAAACCCGTTATATAGAAACATATTATAGCCCGTACTACAGAAATATTATAGTTCGTTCTACAGAAACACTGTAGCCGTTTCTATGCAAAAATACTGTAGCACCATATATCGAAATATTACAGCCGGGTCTATAAAAATATTAAAGCCGGTATGTTGTAGCAGCTTATTGAGAAATATTATAGTCCGCACTATGGAAGTATTATAGCTCGTTCAAGTTCAATAGAAATATTATAGACCGTTCTATGGAAATATTATAACCCGCTCTATGAAATTGTTGTAGCACGTCATAGAGAAATAGTATAGCCTGTTGTACGGAAATATTATAACTGTACTACAGAAATATTATAGTTCGTGGTTTAGAAACACTGTTGCCGATTCTATACAAAAATATTGTAGCACTTTATTTGGAAATATCATAGCCGGTTCTAGAACAATATTTTAGAACAATATAACCATTTTTCTTCTCCTATATGGACTGTCAACTCATTTTTTGTAATTATGATGAAAATGTCTGCAATAAAGTACTTAAATTAAAATATATAGCCAGTTCTATAAAAAGTAGTATAAACGGTATGTTGTAGCAGCTTATAGAGAAATATTCTAGTCCGCTCTATAGAATTATTATAGATCGTTCAATATAACTATTATAGTCCGCTTTATAGAAATATTATAGCTCGTTCAATAGAAATATTATAGTCCGCTCTATGGAAAAATTATAGACCGTTTTATGAAAATGTTGAAGCTGCTTATAGAGAAATATTATAGTCCGCTCTATAGAAATATTATAGCCCGTTTTATGGAAGCGTTGAAGCTGCTTATAGAGAATTATTATATTCCGCTCTATGGAAAAATTATAGACCGTTTTATGGAAATGGTGAAGCTGCTTAAAGAGAAATATTATAGACCGTTCTTAAGAAATATTATAGTTCGCTCTATGGAAATATTATGGGCCGTTCTATAGATACACTGTAGCCGGGTCTATACACAAATATTGTAGCCCGTTACATAGAAATATTATTTTCCGTTCTATAAAAACATCAAAGTCAGTTCCCTAGAAATATTTGACCACGTTCGATAGGAAATTTGTAGCACGTTCGTTGGGAAATTTGTAGCACGTTCGATAGGAAATTTGTAGCACGTTGCCTTCCACCAGAAATTTGTAGGAAATAGTGCATGACGTTTTATATACAAAATATACCCCGTTCTATGAAATTATTGTGTCATGTTCTATAGAAATAATATAATACATTCTATAAAAATGTAGAAGTCCTTTTGAATGCGAGAGTTAAATGTGATAAAATCTACGCTCAAAACAGTAAATAAATCAGTATTTCTTGATTTGAATGAATTTCTTAAATATTTTAAAATCGTTTGTATCATAATGCTTTATATTTCTTCATTGTAGTTCCAAAAACAGCTTTAGTTTGCAAACATTTTTATGTTTCGACAGAATTGTAGACAATTAAGTGAAAATATAATTAAAAATCATGGGAAAATATTACGTATTCTTGCTCATTACAAAAGTGACTTGACTAACCAATGTTGGAGCTTCTAACACTCGAATACAAGGCTTAGAGCACTGCTTTAAAACGCATGTCCAATGTTGATAAAAATCGTCCGTTGAATTTTTGTTTAAAGTGTACTTTTTAAACACAATGGTCATGCATAAAGAAAGGGTTTACCCAGAAATGATTGGGAGGTGGTAGCTCACCCTCATATCAATTAGTTAACTGAAAAATACTAACAAAATGCAGGGCTACATCAAAGTAACGCTATAATATTTATGATCTTATTGAGCTGTGCAAATTCAGCCTCATGTGACAGCATGACGTTTTATTTCAAAATGCTCTCAAAAATTTGCAATTAAAATATTTTATTACAAAATGAAAACAGGTGTTTCGCCAGTTACAATGATAGGAGAGAAGAAACGAATGTTGAGGGCGAGGACAAAAATATATGTCAACAATATAAACACGATAGAGGAAGTAAAGAAGAATTTGCGGGAAGATAGGGAAACAATTTTTTCAACAACTGAGGAATCCTACATCGAGCACAAATACATTAAGTATTGTCTACTAAAAATAAGAGAGTTTGCTCAAAAACAACTCTCGTTTGAAACTTTAACCTCAATCAGAAGATTTCTGACAATTTTTGTCAATCTAAAACATATTTCTGACCTTGATCAACTTGGGTTTTCTTCTTGTCCACATTTTGAACTACTACGCGAAAATGTTTTGTCCGCGGAAGGTATTTACAAAGCTAATGTTTTGCACAAATTACAACAGCTAGTAATTCCTGACATATAGGTATTTGGCGATGTACATTTTTCAAACAATGATGATACCACCAGCTCAACTTTCACTCGCTTGCTGTTGAAATACCTGACTGACTTCAAGACACAATTTCTCGAGCCCTTCCATCCAATGGACTTATTTTCTGATACTTTTCAAGAACATTTTGACCATGATTGGCAGGTATACACCCGTCCACAGAGAAATTTTGGAAATGAACTTACGCGAAGACATGCTTCAATTTACTCAGATTTGTGTGAAGAAATGAAAAGACTTACCGAAATTGAAAGGAAAATGGTCCCTAATTGGTGTCAGTTGATACAAGATACACTAACAGGGTCTGAATTAAGGGTGGAAAAACGCGGTGAAAGAAAAATCCTACTTATAAACATGCCCATCATCGTTTTGTCGAAATGTTTGCCCACAGTACAAAACTATTTTGCGACAGATTCTAAAATTTCAGAAGTCCATTTTATTGCTAAATACATCTTTTACATAAATGCTTCACTTCATCAAAATATTTGGCATGGGAAAACTATTCTTGTTCTCGCTAGAAAAATTCATTGCTTGACCGATGGTCTAACATGGAATGTAAGTGGATCCATAGGAAAAGATTTTAGCGAAATAAAACCCGTTTTTCCTATCAAGAAAGGGTATTCTGGAGTAAATGGAGAAAACGGAGGTCCAGGTGAAAGCGGTGGAAACATTACCTTCATTGTCAAAGAATATATCAACCCAAACTATCTCTCAATTTACACTAACGGAGGTGCCGGAGGGAACGGTCAGAGGGGAGGTTATGGTCAGCATGGAGTTATGGGTACGGACGGTGACTGGATTAAATTCGAAGATCTCAAGGAGAATTTTGAAAGTCCAATTACACTGTTCGGAAACAAATCAGAAGTAATTATTGGGACTGTCAAGAAATTGCGTAATTGGTCGTCAAATATTGTTGCTGAAAATTTCGTGGGATTCAATGAAATGGGAGAAAAAACAGACAAAAATGCGTTTCCAGAGAGATCAATTTTTATGGCGGGGGAGTTAACTAATGGAGGGAGTTTTGAGTTTTGTTTCAACCAATGGTCCGTTGGAAGAGGTGTCTATCTACTTTTTAACGGAGCAAAAGGCACATTTGGAGGAAGTGGAGGTGATGGAGGATTTGGTGGCTATGGTGGCGAAGGAGGGTTTCCAGGAAACGTTGTCTGCTTAAATTTTATAGGTGAAAGAATGGATGAAAATTTCCAAATATATGCATCTCGTGGGAGCCTTGGGAACGATGGAGAAAACGGTAAAGATGGAGAGAATGGTAGGAATGGTGAGGATGGGTTGGATGTAGGCTACGTACACATTTACAACAAAAGCATCAAATATTATCCACCGGGAAAATACAAAGTTGTTTCATGTTCACAAACAGACACTTCCGTTGAATGCAAACACCATAACAGTCATAGGGCCATCCAAACTCACAATCCCGAGAAAGTACCCCCACAAACGTCAAAAAAAGTAAAGAGAGAAAGAAACAACAGAGCTAATGCTCAGAAGCAAACACCAATCGATTTGGAGCATGCTTTTAAGCAACTTAGTAGTTTAAATTTGAGCACGTTTAGAACTGAAAATAGAGAACTGCTTAGAACTACACGTAGTGAGTGGAACGAAATACGGGAAATAGCAGAGCACACAGTTCGAAGCATTACACAAAATCGGGACACTTCTGAAGCGATTCGAGTTACCTACACAATTCCGGATGGCCACATTACAAGTATGAATGGTTAGTTTTCATATATTCACACCTGAATTCACTACTTGCATACATTTGGATAATATTGCACTCTTATTAGTTATCGAGTTACAAAACAAGAAAAACTGTTACACATCATATTCCTTGTAGCTAAAGCATACTTTATGTAGTTAAAAAACTGCTGTTATGTTTTTTAATAACGTCATTAATAAACCGCACTTATAATTTTTTATTATACTTTTTAGACCGTATGGATGAAAAATCATAGCAAATCATTATATTTTCAGACTTAAACAATTTCGTCGGAAGTAATAATTTTATATTAACACCAGCCACAATAAATAACAAAATCATCTAACTCGAGGCTACTAGTAACACAATACCAGAATATTACAAAAACTTGTTCATACTAAAAGAACAGTATTTGATTCGTTTATAAAACCGACTAATAGGTCCAGGGTTTAACTGTGATAAGAACGTCGGGAAAGTAAGAAAACATAACTTCTGTGTTGTTCTTACAGCGAACTACTTATGCTTATTTTCATGAAAGAGGCAATATTACTCATATATGTACAGTAACTGAAGTTATCCCAAGATTCTTTTAGACATGCGTTCATACTTTCATATGCTCTATTCAAACAGATATTTCTTCATACTCATCTGCCCAAAAACCTGGAATGAATCTGGATACGTTTATGAAGAATGTAAGAAACCATCCTTCATTTGTTTCGCTACAAAACAGCTTCGTTTATCACGAGCAGTATATTATCGAACAAGCATTTGGGACTGAACACAATTCTCTTACAAGATCTTTTAATATAACTGATACAAGTAAGTGGACAATTCCACCAGAAAAAAATGCAGTAATTAAGGAGCTATTTCATAAATGTTTGACTACAGCAGTATGCAATTACAACTGTTGTCCTTTGGAGGAAGAAATTTTAATACTGAATAAGTTAGAAATGTCTAATGACGTCGAGGGACCGAATTTCAGCCACGATGAACAGTGGAGTGAAGTAATTTCTGACTACATCAGGCTCCTGTGGCGAAACATATTTAAAGTCACAAAATCTGTCATTGAGTTAGTTGCTGAGCTTTACCAAAAGAAAATACAATTTTACGAAAGAGAAAGCATCACACTTAATGACATGTTTGCAAAACACAACCGGAAATTAAAACCAAAACAAGATTGTTACCATATCATGGTATTAGATGAAATCACGTTCTGTCGAATTGTCCCAAATCGTGACTGGAGGAAACAAGCAAATTGTATATCTTCTTTACTAGGAGAATACAGAAAACCAGAATTTTCTAATCTCGTTAAATACGCTGCTTTAAAACAAAATTTCATAGACCAGTTAGCCAATAACATCAATGTTCATCCCGCATGTGTTAGTGTGTTGATCGATTCATGGCCAAGAGAACTTTTTATGATGTTTTGGGATCTAAATTTTACCAATTGCGAAGAAATTAATTGGCCTGCTTTGTACAACGTAACTACTGAAATTGCAGATTCTCGATGGAATCATACAAGTATGTTTCCATCGTTAGCCATTATGTCAATGTTGGAACACAGCTCTTGGTCGAAAGAACTCTGCTTTTTGTTGATTATGAAAGTTAGTCCAGTAAATTTGCCTGTATATTTACTTGCAAATTTTAGATACATTTTAGATAAAATTCCGAGTACAATAATTGACAGATTATACCCAGTGTGTTTAACGGGGCTAAAAACTTGTCGAGAGGATGTTTTATTGATTTTTTTTACTTTTTTTCAAAACGTGGCTGAGCTCTCGACGTTAAATCATAATGAATTTTTGGCTTTGTTAGACAATGTCGCTTCCACAACTCAAATTTTGCATCAAATTGATGAAATCAACATCCGCATTTTGCTTAAGGAGCTTGACAAAAGGATATCCTGGATTGATTCTGAAACACGCTTCGCCGAGGCTTTGTATGACTTTCACGGAATAATAGAAAAGTATGGCAAGATCAAGGCAAACATGTTTCTGAGTATCTTATTGGACACGCCCGCCGAAAGAATTGACACCAGTATTTCCGATCTCTTTCAAAATATTCATCATGGTCGACTTAAAATAAGCGATATGAATCTGGAGATTCTAAAAAATTCTGAACGTTTATCAGATTTTGTGACCCAAATAGAAAGTCAGAAAGAAGACATCAAAGAACAAGATTTGGAAGCCCTGGTCACATTTGTTTTACTGGATCCCGAAACTGATAACCTGCTTAAAGAAGATCTAAAGAATTGGTGGGAAATGAATAAATTTGCGTCATTTTGCACTCTTAGGTCCACTCAAGTAGGAAAACATCATGAAGCCAACCAGGAAACGGTCATAAAAAATCAAGGTGATTGGATCCTCGAGATTCAAAGTAAGGTTAAAAATGGTTTCAAGCAAGAATTACTGGCTGAAGTCCTTCATCGCGTTGATTTGGTCATCAATAAGCATTTCAATCATAAACTAAGATGCACCCAACACTTTGCTGTTATAATAGCAATTTTGTCAAAGCAAAAAATGTTGGCGGAAATAAGCACAGGGGAAGGGAAGAGCTACATTGTCTTAGCTCTGGCCATTATAAAAGGTTTATGTGGCATACACACAGATATCATTACTAGCTCAAAGGTATTGGCTCAGCGAGACGCCAATAATTTCCATAAAATATATCAAGAATTTGGCTTGAGCGTTGGACATATCACAATGGAAAACTCGATGGAAAGGACAACAAACTACAATAAAACTGTTGTGTACGGAGAGGTGTCTCAATTCCAAAGTGACTTCCTGCAGGATCGTTTCTACAATCAAAACGTTCGTGGGTCTAGACCCTACGAAAGCATTATAATTGACGAGGTTGACAGCATGTTTTTGGACAAAGGAAACAATGTACTTTATATGTCACATTCCCCCAGTAATTTGGATGAAGTGGAAAGCATTTTAGTTCACATCTGGGTACAAACCCTTCAAATGCTAAATTCAGATGAATATGAGCCTTTACAACTTCACAACAATATTTTGAACAGCTTATTTCCTATGAGCACAAAAGATTTGATACAAAAACGTCTTGATGAACTTCAGATCAAAGGAATTACTGTGAAGTCAATTTGGGAGATACTAAAAGCTAATAAGATCATTAATAAACATGACAAAATTGATGCAAGTCAATTAGGAAGAATGCTTTCCAAGAAGATAAAAATTAGTGGCGATGAAATCCTGGATCTTAACATCTCATATATTCTACTTGAGCAAACTCAGAGAAAAATGGATACTTTAAGATGTCCAGACCATCTTAAAGAATTCGTCAAACTTCACTTGTTTACCTGGATAAAAAATGCATACAAAGCTACTGAACTTCAAGATGGTGCAGAATATATCTTGAACACTGACTACCTGAGTCCTACGGAAGACAAATCTCCTTCGATTTTACTACTTGACCTAGACACTGGAACTGATCTCAAAAATTCTCAGTGGGGTGAGGGACTTCACCAATTTCTTCAACTAAAACATGGATGCAGGCTGACCACTCTAAGCTTAAAATCTGTCTTTATTTCAAACATTTCATTTTTCAAAAAGTACGCCAGCATTTTCGGTCTTTCTGGTACTCTTGGCACAACTCAAGATAAGTACTTCCTTACAAACACATATCAGGTTAACTTTTTGACCGTTCCAACATTCCTGCCGAAAAACTTTATTGAAGAACCTGCTATCGTGTCAACCGACATTGACGATTGGAAAGAGGCTCTTTTTCATGATGCGTCTCAAAAGTTGAAAGAAAGATCCGTACTGATTCTTTGTGAGACAATTCAGATGGCTGAGGAAATTGCCAAATTTATGGAAAAGAAAATTTTGAGCAGGTCAGGTATACATTTATACAGAAGAGATTTTGAGCCACTTACTGTTGCTTTGAACAAAAGTGGTCTGCAGGCAGGCGAGCTTATCATAGCAACAAATCTTGCTGGGAGAGGAACAGATATCAAAATAAGCAAAAATTTAAAAGCTTCTGGTGGTCTTCATGTAATTTTTTCCTACTTACCAAATAACAATCGAGTAAAGCTCCAAGGTTTTGGTCGAGCTTCCCGTTGTGGAGATCCCGGATCAGGTCGTCTTATTTTTCTGTCTGACTTTATGGAAAACGATGGAACAACCCTTAGCGCTATTGAGCACATGAATCATCAGAACGACATGGAAATTCGTCGTGTAAATCAAATAATAATCCACTACGAAAACGTGGTTTGCATGGAGGAAAAATCATTTGCTGAGTTTGAGCTAATTTATCAAAAAGTATGCCAATGTTTGAGCCACGCATCTGCAACATTTATAGATTACTTCAAAAAAGAAAATGATGGAACCGGAAACGACAACGCAAACCAAACTCAAGTTGGCTTAAAGGAAATCAACGACATTATCAGGCAAAACTTGGTGGATGATTGGGTGTTTTGGATGGACAAATATTCCACACGTCTGCAGGAACTGAGCCAGCAAAACTTCTCAAGATACCTTATTATCAGAGACAGAAGACTAAAAAGAATTTCTGAAGACTACGATAAGTTTACAAAAAAGTATAATGATGTTGTCACCGAGTACAATTCTGAAAATTTTATTGTCAAGATAAAAACTTTTGTTGGACTGGATTATCCTTTTCTTGAGAGAAAATCCCTGCCCTTAATTAATACTCCAGCACTGCTAGTCAAACTTTCAAAATATTATATCAAGATCCGTCAATGGAAACAAGCAGTAAACCAACTAAACAAAGTTGTGGACCGTCGTGATGACCATACTATAAGTACATTGGCTGCAAAATACTATAAATTTTTTTGTAATTTGCATAATACTGATATCAGCAACAGTGATCAGGCAGAAGAAGCAAACAACATTATTTTTTCCATCAAAGATCAAATTTGTTTTCAGAACTACTTGATTCGAAGCATTCTTAACTGTCAATCCATTCCCGAAAGTACTTCAGGCATACTACATAACACTGGCGGCTTTCAGAAACAGAAGGAAGCTACCATTGAACTACTTTTAAGCTATGAAAAATCTCCTAAAAAACTTTTTGGAGCTGAAAATATTGTACCCAAAGACTTTGTAGATATTTTACCCGGTAACCCGTTGTTAAGCACGTTATTCTTTGAGGAACTTGTTTCCGCAAAAATCTTGTCAAAAAATGGTAAGAATTTACAACGAACATTATAATCAAGCATACTAAAAAATAAATATCCTGTAATTAATTACTTTCAGATCACAAATATAGTTCGTATCATGACGAATTGGTCCATAAAGTGGAAATTAAAAGAAATGAGGACTTTTGGCAGAGCATTCAGTCGTCTATCCGTACAAGCCAAAAATTTGCAATAATAGACAATAGTGGATATGAGGAGAGTTTTCATAAAGATTTTAAAATTAAGTCAGAAAATGAACTTGAGGCTTGGACAAATGAAAATATTAAATCTCAATTAGACTGCGTTCTTACAACTGCTAGCTCAACGTTACTTAATTTCAATGGGAGCATACTTATGGGTACCGAAGAATATTTCGAAAGCTATCCCGAGTTTTTGTATTTTAGGCGAATAGGAAAAGCTCAGATAGAGACATTTTTTGTTGTGAGGGCTGATAAGTTGAAAAATCTGAAAATAGGTAGCATATTGAAAAAGGAAAATTTCTTAGAGCTGCCCTTTATAACAAAGACGTTAGCTAAAAAACTTTTTGCTGAGTGCAAAGAAAGGCATTTGGTAGACTCTGAAGGATTCTTGCTTGATCAAAACTTTCATTCAAAAATTAAAGAAAATTTTATGTTCGCACCAAACCACCTTAAACGTAAAGTATGCGAATTGTTTGAGAAAATATTTGCTTACGAGCTTGAACGACTCGGAATTATAAAATCACTAGAGCAATCAAAACCCACGAATCCTGGTAATTACCTGGACAAAATTGTGTACTCAAAACTTTCAAATAATCAATTCGGTGTGAACAATGCAAACTCTTCCGATAAGGACAAACTAACTCAAAGTTTTGCTTTGGATAGGGAACAGTTTATTAAAATACTTACATCCCCTGATTGCTTGTCAATTTTACTACCAAATATGGTCCTAAATCAGAATAGTTTAAAATTGTTGTATCCTAAATCCTCTGACAATTTTCTTGAGAAAGTTTATCAGCACGCAAGACGTCTTCAATGGGTTGACAAGGAGGGTAACATATCTTTAGTTGAATCTTCCTTAGAAAACGTTTATGTGATGGACGACAAGGATTTGGTTGTTTTGCATGAAATAAAAACGTACTTACAGCTTCGACGACTTTACACAAA
Organism: Entomobrya nivalis; assembly: GCA_034695485.1. Lineage (NCBI taxonomy): Eukaryota > Metazoa > Arthropoda > Collembola > Entomobryomorpha > Entomobryidae > Entomobrya > Entomobrya nivalis. The sequence continues at coordinate 18,326 of JAQFZH010000753.1, forward strand.
TAAGAAATTTCGTAAACAAATCAGTGAAAGAATTGTTGACCTCGGACCTAATATATTATGTGACAACAATTTATTAGCATATTTGACAACTTTAACGCCAGAAGTAATGCCGAGTTTAGGTTCGTCAAGATTTTTACAACGGGAGTACATAAGACTAATCTCATATGGGCTACATGACATAATATCCCTTAAAGAAAGACCGTGTGAATATTTGTTTGCGTGCGCATTCGGTATAGGGCTACTTAAAGTTGTCGCTAGTATCAGTTTAATATTTATTTCTGCTGGGACCCATGTGCCAATTTCCTTTCTCCTCGCACGTGAAGGTATTTATGACATGTACTCAAGTTTTAAAAGGTATGAAGAAGGGACATTGGAGTGGAAAGATATTGTAATACACACTGGCACGCAAATCGTGTCTTTAGCAACGGGTGCGTTTTCAAGCAGTTTAGTTGACATTTTAGTCGAAGGAAGTAGAATAGTTTTGCTTGAGTTTTTTAAGTTGGATTGGTTTAAAAAAGTTTTGGAACTTATTGAAAACTATTCCAGTATTTTGTTGACAACGTTATCTGACTTTATTATGATAAGTATACAAACAAAAATAACTGATAACATTCAATACACTAATATGTTGCGGGAGTTGGCAAAGAACTTTGACGATAAAGAATCCAAGGCAATATTTATTGATGCATCTGACATTGCAGCAAGTAATGCTTTCTGTCTGGCAAAGATTCAAAAATATTCCAGTTATATAAAGTCAGGAGCCAATATCGGTTTAAATAGTCTTTTGGAACAATTTCCAAAAATTAAAGTAATTACTATAGCAACAATTAATTTGACTAGTATAATTGAAGTGGTAGTTAACGGCATTCTTCATGCTGCCGAGACAACTATATTTGTCAAATTTATACAGACTAGAGTACAAGCTTTTCTGGAAGAAACTGAAGCCATTATAACACAAAAACTGAAAGACAAACAAATACAAAACAAAGCTACGCTAGAGGAGACCTCGGAACGACTTCATTATTTTCTCGATGAGACAAAAATGATTATTACAGACCGACTTGATCAGGTATTAAAAATGCAAATACAGCAACCTATCTTAGAAAAGGGTGTCGAAAATGTGATTATGCGAGCTTCAGAGCATATTATCAAAACAAGCTTTAGCAAAGCGAAATTTGTCAACAAATGGGATAAGCATTCCAGATTTAGGCAAAGCAAATATGATAAGCATTCCAGACAAAGTAAATATTCAAACAAGTTACGAAGGGCAGAAGAGGACATTGAAAAGAATATGACATATATACTACATTAGTACAAAATCACATGCTTCATAGTTTCGGATAGTTTTACGACTACTACATTACTAAATCTCTACATTATGATAATCTGCCTGTTTACTTTGTCAGAATACAATTACTAATGTTAGTCAAATCATGATAAAGTAAGTACCATAAACGTTTTCCAGATTCTAATGACATTAATTTACTATAGATCAAATTACTTAAACTGTAGACATGTTGAGTTGTACATGCTGTTTATGCAGATATAGATATCAATAGCTTCGTGAACTTTAGCTGGTACAATGTATTTTCATTTTATAATTTATTTACTTATTTATACTATATGATACAATTATACTATGCTCTTTTACCACCGAAATTTTTATTAAATCAGCGTACTGACTGATAATAAGTTTAGTTAATCATAGTGATAATATTTAGAGTATCGATAGTTTTGATTAACACAATTAAATAAAACATTAACTATATTTATAGGGGTCAACTGTCGTTGAATATTTCAAAAACGTCTTAAATATAACGATGATGTAAAATGTAAAGTCTTTGAGCTAGGAAGGAACTTAAAATTATGGTGCAGTGGTGCATTCTGGTTGGTAAATAAAAGGAATTCGTGGTAATCGTAAACATGGTTTTCAAAGGCAGTCTGGTTTGAGTGACAATTTTAGAATCAGAGTAAGTCCACTTGTACACAAATTATTCCAAGTACATATTTTGGTCTCTTTTTACTAATATTTTTGTAAAACTATCTTGAATTTGTATAGCCTATCAAAGCTTAAAATGCTTATATCTGGATATCAGATGGCATATGTTAGATATGACGTTACAACTTACCGGAAATCCTGAGTCATGAAGAAAGACGCTATTTTTGGACGAATCTTGGCAATCTTGGGTAAATAAATCAATTTCACATACAACCTAATGCTTTAATGCAATTTAATGCATTTTTCTGAAATTAACTATTTGTTTTTGTTCTTATTATGGACATATCAAACAGATGCATGAGGTGCGGCTTGTCTTCAGCTTTTTGAACGAATGGAAGAACGGCGACATGCCATTAGTCACCCTTCGACTCTCGGAATATTTGGGTTATCACATCCGATAACATGGCAAATCCATTCATTCATAATATGAACTCACAAATGCACAAGAGTATTCCATTTTGACTAATACATTGGGAACGAGATTTGTTAATCAGTAAAAAGTTTCGAAAACTATAAGAATGTTTGTTTTAGATAGATAACCTGAATATTACTAAAAATATCCCAGTCCCGAATCTAGAACTTAATTTATGGAGAACGAGTTATTGTTATGCTTTTGTCCTCAACGCTCGTACTATACCTTATAGACTTGAATGAAAAGCACATTCTCCTGAATTGACACTGAATTCACTTATATCAAAGTGGGGGAATTTTTTTCACTATTTTTGACATTTTTAACCACCCAGATTTTAGTAATGAAATAACATGTCACTGAACAGTTTATCTCAATGTTAATTTTACAATACTGAAATAATTTTGAGATATGTCAAGTAGCTACATGTTAAGTAATTAGCATTCGAATCACAAATGCAGGCATGTGTATGTCATAATCTAAGAATGAATTCAGGGACATTCTTGTTATTTCACATTTTCTATCCTGTCAATTTGAAAGTCAAAATCGCTAGGATACGAAAAAGAAACTGTGAGAAAACAAGAATACTCCTGAATTCATTTTTAGATTATGGCTTATACATGCCTGCATGTGTGATTCAAATACTTGTATTCGGCAAAAAAGCTGGGACGATCAAAGAGCAATTGTTTTGATATAGTGTAAGTATGCATAGAGCCAAAATCCCTCACAAACGCGTTACATAGCCATAACTGAATAATAAATCTCGTACGCACTATAAGATACTAAAATAATTATTAGAGTTGTGTACCATCAATTTATTTAAAAAAAACTTATACCGGATGCAAAATAATACAAACTTGTCAAAATGATACATGCAATGAAATGTTTTACCGTAGCACGTTTCTTTAAATACTTTGCTGTTTTTACAAGCACAAATACAAACACAAATTTCTGACTTTTTTTGTTTTTACAAGTTAAATTATGAAGTGAATATTTTACTCATGCATTGATATAAAATTTAAAACCGAAAAGCATGAGCTTTTGCTCTTTTTATTGTTTTATGATAGAAAAGGCACTTACGTTAGAGTTGTAAACAAACCATTTATTTAAATGTTCAATAACAATTTGTGTACGTTGAATAATGCCATTATTAATTTTACATGTGTAAATTTTTTACCTCTGTTATTTAAATATCAAATAAATCTTTTTAGTTTGATTTTTATGAAATTGTCATAATAGCAAATGAGATAAAAACGTAATATAGTGTTCATTGATGTCATCAAAAGGTATTTTTCCACATCGTTGGCTTATGTATACAACAACCCTTCTATACGTAGAGTTACTGTCTATTAAGTAAGTCTTTGTAAAATTGAGGATAATTCCAAACTTATCAACATATTTTTTACTTTTTTAAATAATCTTTTTAAAGGTATTACAGAACATTTGTGGTTCAACCAACTGTATTCGATAGCTGCCGAACCCAAAAAATGTTTGGGACTGTTTTAGTCAAACTTTGTACCCCAGTGATAAAGATGATTTATAAGTGAATTTCTTAGAACTTTCACCGCGATCGCATGAAACAAGAAAACGAATTACTCCACTCATAAAATTACTGTACTAACTTTTATTATTTAAACAAATGACAAAATATTAAAATAAATTTCTTATATTAAACGTTTTCCATTATGCATTTTCTAACATAGCCATTTGCAATAAATGTTCCCCGTCCTTCATCAATTTCTACATATATCAAATCGTTTTCAGCCCAATCATTTGAAGATAAATCGTTCGTTAAAGCAAAACGCTGATTATACGTAATATACCTCGAAGTGGCTTGCTTGGCAACCAGATATACTTTAGAAACGCTAACTGATGTCCTTGAAATGACACTTGTAAAACTAGAGCGTCTCATTTTGCATACGTTAGTTATGACCCCAACTTTATTGTGACCAATCACCCGATCTCCAATAGAGCACATTTTTGCTTCGATTTCACTTTTGTCTGCCAAATATATTTTGCTTGAAGAACCAACAAGATTATAAACTTTTCCGGTTGTGTCTGCTTGAAAAAACTTGGAGTCTTCAATTCTGTACTCATTCTGATGATTCGATCCTGTGTCAAACCCATCTGGGAAAAAAGGGATTGAGTCGTTAAAAATATCTTTGCCATCATAGTCCTTAGACATAATTTTTCCAATTAGAGATGGAGGAACAATGCTACGCAGTGTCTCTATGTCAATATAGCAAAACCCTTTAAGCCTTAATTGTTTACCATATTCTCCACCCCACTTTAAAAGTATGCCTTGTATGAAATGTAACCAGTTAGTACCATCAACTACCATATTTCCATCGCTCTGTCCTACTGTATAGGTATACGGGGGCTCAACCCCTAAAATTTGTTTAAATTGTCTTTTGTATGCTACTTCTCTCTCGGTTACAGTGTCTGCTATATCCGGTCTGTCTGAATTGGTCAAGAGTAAAACCGAGTTTGACCAGCTTTCACTAGTTAACTTGTTACCCAGATATTTAAAACAATTTAACATATTCGAGAAACTGGAATTCTCCCCTGCTAATCTATTATCTGTTAAAGTAGCAGTTATAAATACTACACTCGGGATAGATGTTTTGGAAAATGTTTCAAGATATTTGTTTAATGCCGTCACAGTTTTGGCGTTGTGTGCATCGTTACCAGCTGACCCGAAGGATGGGGCTTCAATAATTGTTAGTGGTCTGTTCCCGTATGCGTACTTCCAAATTTTGAACGAGTGGTCTTCGAATATTGCTGTACTGTTTGGTTCGTCACAGGTGTTGGCTTCATATTGTCCCAGCTGTTTACCTAGACTTTCAATCTGTAATTGTAAAGTCAATGCATTAATTAAGTCAGCAGTTAGTTTAGTTTAGGCGGATAAACAGTTCAGCAAATAAACGGATGTAAAATTGACAACACTCTGAGTATATTTATTCACTAACGGCAGTTGTTTTTCCGACACCCTTCATTCCAACAAAGAGGAGCGTGATGGGTTTCTTGTTGTGGTTTCCGCATAAACTTAAAATCCTATAAAAAATAAAGTGTAAAATAAGTTTATCTGAGTATAAAAAAAAATCTTTTTACTTCTTAACCAACCACTGAAAGATGGCACGAAAATTTGGGAAATGCCACCGATATCCTGAACTAATTCTTGAATATCCCTGCCGCGTTGTAGTTTCCATTTTAAGTAATCCTATTGAGCTGGATATTCTTTAGTAACTAACGATCAGCGAACGATTATGCACTGAACATTTTTGTGTCAAACATTGCATTTCATTTTTAGCATCACAATCTGATAAATTTCAAGACAAACAAAGTACTTGAATTTTTTTTATAAAGACAAATATAAAAGCATACACAAATAGGCTGGACGTAATACAGTCTATGGGTTAAAATAATTTTTTGGCTGAATTCTTACCAAATACTTATACCGTATTGAATTGTGTAAATGAGAATGATGTGATGTGAGGCAATAATCACAATGTCAATTATAAAATACTAATTCGTTTTGAGATTCACTTACAAATTAAACTGTCCGAACCTATTTTAGCTTTATACAAAAACTCATGAATTGATTTTTTTATCTGGAACTTTGCACGGTAGACACTGCTACAACTATGTTTTTGTAGCAAAGAAGATAATTTTTCATCGCTTGAAAATTAAACACTTGTTCATGGGATAAAATGTGATAATTTTACTTAGTTATAGTTGGCCATGAAATGCGATACAAAACTTTATATGAATGATATATACATACATACATACATTGTTTTGCTATATTTGTCATCAAAAATGTTCTCATTTCGCTGCAAAATGAATAACTGATAAAAATGTACATGTCGTAATTGTAACAAGGTTTAATTTGGTATAAAAAATAAATGTGAATCGAAATGTGTTGTCTTCTATTTCCATGATTTGATATTGTACAATAATTGACCAAATATACTTAATATCAAATAATGGTATCAAATCAAACATACTTACCAAACGGAATTTGAAAAAAATGTCATGGTTTATGGGTAGCAAATGCCAAACTTATTAGATTAATGATAGCCATAATATTGAGAAAAAAATATTGTGTTTGTAATCAAAACCTTTTTTAAATTTTACAGACGATGAATTGTTTTGGATGAGTATTTTTGAGGATTGAAAACTAAATTACCCAAAAGGTAAGTTAAAAAATATATTTAACCAAATCGTATTTATATGTTCAAAGGCATCAAATTTATTGAATCTGTACTAATATCTCTTGGTAATACTTACTTCTTAGTATTAATTACCAGATGTAAAAATTGGCTGATTTCTGAACGGTAATGTATATTTGATAGTTAAAAAAATTCAATAACTTAAACGTTGACATTATCTGTTTTAATTATTATATTGCTCCAACAAAGTCATATAAATATAGGGATTTATGTGGTCTGTGGCTACGATTATGGACCTTACCTCTAATTTGTTTGTTTTGTGACGAAGATGCTCAACTACATAAAGTATAAACATTTCAACCCCATAATAAAGTTATAAATGCTAAACAAAATGCTAACTTTTTAAATGCCGAATTACATTAAAATGTATGATACGTGATCCAATTTTTAAGCTGATCAATTTGTTGAACGAATATTAAGTTTGCATGATTCTTTTAATCAATTTTCCATTTTGACGAAATGCGAACAAAAGTTTCAGAAATTCTTCATTTATTACACATGATTTTTGCAAAAAAATTCCAATATTATCTATGCTAGATGTGTTAGTAGCATAAAAACGGTTTATAATCCCAACCTACAAGTGAGTCGTTTTCGAAAACAACGCACTAATAACTATTCGTTTTATCTTGCAGTGTGGAGATGAAATAAGCAGTGATTTGAGCAGACAAGGCTGATAATTCCAGGTGGATATACTTTCGAAACAGTAAAAAATATCAACTAAAATAATGAACATACCAGAAACTGATAAATATTTTTTGTAAGTAATTATTCTATTTGGGATAGGACCTTTTTAATACACGGATTGGATGTTAACATGAACTGAGCTGTGATAAAAAAATTTTTTTGAGAATTTGGAACCAAAACACTTACTCGTCTGGCGATCCATGTGACTGTTTGGCTAGAGTTATGAATATATACGTATACATTATAAATAAAACTACCAAATATGTTATTCCAGTACCAATTTCTGAAACGACCACTTGATTAAAATACTTTACAGAAAACATTTGTAAACAATCTAATCGTTTTAGAAATTACTGATGAAGAACTAAAATAAAAAAGACAATGATCTAGAAGTTTTTTTTATGGTTTTTAGACACGTTATTATAAATATTATAATTTCTAGAAATATTCAAGTTGGTTACGTTTTACTAAAATTGTCCAAGCATTTTCATTTGATAGGCAATTGTCTGAAATCAAGGATTTTATTAGTTTTTTCTGAAGTTTAAAATATATTGATGCAAGAACGTTATTTAATTTGACTAAAAACCCTTTTATTAATATTTTTATTATAACAGCAAATTTCATTAGCTTTTACAAAATGTTTTGGTGCAATTCCATTAATATGAAAAGTATGATTGAAATTTGGTCTTGAGTAAATTTAGTGTTAAAATCAAATCAGTTTTATTAGCATTGTAAAAATAGAATCAGGGAAAACGTGATAATTACTTATTTTATCTTTTAAAGTTGAAAGTATTTAGCTTTAATTATTGTTTCTATCTCGACCTGTGGCGTTTTAAGTAGATGAGTAGTTAAATAAATATAATATCTTTAGAGTTTATAAATATTCAATAAAATATTGTAATTGTATTTAATTATTAGATGTGAGTGTACTTGATGTCCATCATCGGAGATTTTAAACCCATTTAAAATAAACTTTTCGCACTCTGGCACTTTCATTTCAACTCAGAGATTACCAATTAATTACGAATGCAATTTTTCAGAAAGGTGATAGCTTTAAAGTGCTACTTGCAAAATATACATATGTTTTTGTTTAAGAAAAACGCATTCGTTAGATCATGTTTAGTCTTTACTTCATTTTATATTATAATAGTTGTAATGGGATTTCAACATATATGCATGTCTAAGCGACAAACGAAAAAAACTCACACACTGAAATTTCAGATAAAATATAAATATCTGAAAACTTCAATATGAAAAATTTCTGTGGTATCAAACATGAAATTTATACAACGCATGTTTCCAAATTGAATAAATCTTCTACATTTTCTCCTTTCGTAGTTATTCTAGAATTCCAATATTTACAAATGTGGTCGATTTGTACCCATTTAAATTTCCAGTGGATCAATCAAATTCTCTTCTTTGGTCCTAACAAATTTAAAAAAATAACAATTGACTTTAACAAACTTTTCTTAAATAAAATATTACTGCAGTATTATTCATTCCATAAATATTTTATCCTTACACACAGTCTTCCATTTGAAAATTTCCTACTATTTCACCTTGCCCATCTTGATTACTGCTACTGATCTCCTTGTCAACACAACCAAAATCAGCTTCTTCCTTAATTGTAACTTCGATGGTATCCCTGAGATCTTCGTTTTCGTCCACCTTCCTAAAAAACAAATAAAACGTTCAAATTTAAACATACGCTTTTAAATACCCAGATTAAAAAGGTTTAATTGTACTTACATTTCGTAAATGACATCTGCCTCAACCGTAACATCCATATCATTAGCTAATGTCTTATCAGAGGTTTCCCGGTTTACCCCATCCTTATGCTTTTTTACACAATGTTTAGTCAGATTACTCTTTTGCAAATATGCTTTCCCACAAAACTCACATTTAAATTGGCCCTTGCCCTTTGAACTTCTTGCTCTTGACATTTCATCCGACACTCCATGCACATTCATCAAGTGCCGTCTTAAACGTTGTGTCCACCTTATCTTAATTCCACAAAATTTGCAAGTGTGGGGCTTCTCTCCAGTATGTATTCTGAGATGTATTTTCAATGAACCTTGACTTGGACATTTCTTTCCACA
>JAQFZH010000754.1:0-27738 GCA_034695485.1 Entomobrya nivalis
TTGTTATATTCGTTTTTCCTGTTTGCGGACAAGCCTAGATCGTACATTACGTACATTAATTAACGTAGTGGTTGGAAGGAAAGAGTTGTTGTAATCCAATTTCAGCGGACGAAAGATGTAAACCACGTAAGCATTAGAGATGCAATGCAGTGCAGTGGATCGGATGTTCTGTCATATGGATGGATCTCGATTCATGTAAAACGAATAGCTAAGCTTGAAGCAGATGTTGATGTTGGATGTGTATATTTTGCTTCACACGTATCTCTGCCTGAACTGCACTTATATTGCAGACGGCAGACGCAGAACAAGTAATTGATAATTAGAAAGTTGGTGCAACTAATTTTTTGCCTAGACACGTCAGCTGTTTTAAACTAACTACAGTATTTTTAATTGAGTAATTTGTGCAAACAGAAACGGAAGCCTTGACGCTAGAACTACTATATTTTGTTGGACTGATCTTCGGAACAATTTAATTTGATTTTTAGTTGTGAATGATTTTCGATAATCAGTGCTAAATTCTTATACCTCATTTAGTGTTAATAAGAGATTATCAATATGCGACGTGCACACGGTAAGGGTCACTTTTGCATTACATTGTTTAATCATACAATATAATATAATTCAATATTTATTTAACAGGCAGATTGGGGGAGTATAATTCGGTTTTCATTTACTTCTTTTAGCAAACCAATATCCCGAGTATCCTGCAAGTGCTCAGGATCCAGCACTGGAGGGTGACAATGATCGGTTAACTGATGAACTGAAAGGGAAAATTCACAAATTGAAATCAGTGAGTAGTAAGATTTGTGTATTTCGATCAAAGTTTTGTCTTAAAGCTCCCCTTTAAGTACTTTACCTAATTTTCATATTGTTTCTCGATTTTTTCAGCTGACGATTGAAATTGGATCAGAAGTCAGAGATCAAAATGGCTACTTGAAGGACATGGTAATTTTTTATGAATTTCGTGTTTAAACTTTTAGGGCTAAATATTTTAATGTGGTTTGTCTCATTGGTTTATTGTTTTATTTGGTTTTAAGGATGATGACATCGACAAGGCTGGGGGATTTTTAGGAAAGGCTATGAGCAGAGTGAAAAATCTCGCCAAAGGAAGTCACAATCATGTAGTACTGTACCTCCTTTTGTTCTCATTTTGTGTTTTCTTGTTTCTTTGGCTTCTAATTAAGTTTTCGAGTTAATGAAAGAAAAATGATGGATTAATAATTGTTTGGAGATTGGAATACGGTAATCTTTTAAACGTGAAATACTTTTATACAGCTTCATCAGGAATGAACTTTTGTATGTTATGTATGGCCAACAATCAATATTATAATGTCAGGTGAAAAATGAAACCTTTTTAATCGTATAAAGGCCATTGCAATATATATTTTCAGTATGTATTATTTATTTACGTAATTTTATGTATTTTCGTACAAATTTCAAAATTGTATGTTAGCGCGATGTAATCAATAAATCTCGAAGTAACTTTCGCAAATCGCACAAAACATTGAACATGAAATGTTTCTTAACAAGTTAACTTAACTGAAAGGTATACATATATGGATATATCATTCCACACAGTATTTTTAATATGTTAAAATTATTACAATGAAAAAATGAAACAGGTAAATTGAAGAAGCTCATTGGTGCATGTCAAAATAAGTGATGGTGGTTTGGTAGTTAATCAGATCGACTTGACTTATTCTGTACATTAATAGTCGCTGATTTATAGTAGGTATGCATACAACATTAGATGTACAACAATATTTGAGGGATGATTTTAAATACATTTGCGAAAAAGAAACCCTTTCAATATTCTTGGAGGCTGGTGTAGGTATTTATCATTATCTCTATTCGACTTTTTATCTTTAACATCATCAGACATTACGAATGCACGAAAGATAAAGGTTAACAATAATAAATAAATTGTTCATTCACACTGTCATTATCTGGAAAACGAACTAACAGTTTATAACTGACAAATTGTAGTCGTCTAGTATTAAAAAATTTAGCATTTTGAAACAACTTGAACTATTATATAAAATATTTAACAATTTTCTGGGAATTGAATTGAAGAGATTTTTGTTCTGGTCTGGACAGATGTCCAGTCCCACTTCACACATGTACAGTATTATCTGTTACCACTTACGAAAGGAACTGGCTTCTGAGCATTAATATCACTGCGACTTGCCACATTCAAAGCATCTTCATTCGTTATTTTAATCTGTGGTGTTCCAGGTCCTCCCACGCAGTCAAAAATTTCGTTATCACCACCTCCTATGTTTTCGTTTAGTCCATCTCCAAACACGTTGTTTGCTTTAAGATGATCCCTATTCACACAAACAGTTCTGTCAATGTCAGTCATTCCTGGTGGAAGTCCATTGTTGCTTCTGTCCATCACAGGCATAGGGTCAGCATGATCATTCTTAATATGATTTTGTGTGCTTGTAGGCTTTTCATCTTTGGCCTTTTGTTTTTCATTTTTTCCACTTTCAGGTTTATCAGGATTTGGAAGATTTTCTAATTTCAGTTCATCAGAAGGGTTTGGCCAAGACATTATCCGATTTGAGCGTTTCTTCCGAGAAAATCTATCCGGCATGACAGATCTTCCTTGTTCATATCTCAGTTTTATACTTTGAATAATTGGTTCTACCAAACCCAATAAGGGTCTCTGGCTTGGTTGACCTGCCCAGCATGATTCCATCAATTGCCAGCATTCTTCGTCAAATTCTTTTAACCTTTCCGGTCGACATCCTGGTAAATCATAAACACAAAAATAACGTCATGATAATTCAATGCCATTTGCTTGCATGAATTACAACTTTCGATGCACTATGTTATCTAATATCACTATCACCTTTGCGAACGCTATTCCACAACAGTTCCTTGTTCTGGCATTGCTCGAAGGCTTGAGGTAGTTTGACAGTGCCAGCACACAAATACCAAAACAGAATTCCAAAAGCGTAAACATCAACACTGTTGTCATATTGTCCAGAAAATAACTCAGGAGCCATGTGGATTGGTGTTCCGACTATGCTTCCGGACATCATAGCTTCCGGTTTGCAAAATCCAAGATCAGTCAACTTGGCTCGGTTGTTTTCATCCAACTGTACAATTAAATTGAATTCATGATTTCTTAATTCTAAAGTGTTCCACATCGCAAGGATTATATTTGGACAAACATTACAAATAATTACCAAAATATTTTTTAATTTAATATCCCTGTGAACGAGGCCCTGGGAATGAAGGTAACGAATTCCTGAGACGACATCGAGTGCAACCTATCATTACAGTCAATTAAACAAACATCATCAAGTAAGCTATCACTTATGATAATGGGAAAAAATATAGCATTTACCTGTAATCTTGTTAGCCATGGAAGTCCAAGTTTGATAGCACAATACAGATCTCGGTTCAACTTATCCATTATTATTAACACGGCTGGAATTCCACCCGCGTAACTATGATCAATTACAGATCCTCTAACTCTAACAATTCTGTCATGTTCCGGTATACTTCTGTGCCAAAGTCAATAATCAAGTACATACATTCACGAAACGTGCATCCTAGATGCATTTTTAAGCTACACTATAATCATGTAGTAATTCATAATAACGTCTAGTTGTGTACCTCATGTAATAAAACTCCATCGCCAGGTCATTCCAGTGTTTGTCGTCCATAGGAACAACTGATTTCACAGCACATGGTCTAAAGGGGCCCCAGTATTCACATGCATACACAACCCCATATTGGCCTCTGCCAACTTCTTTTCCATATGAAGGCATACCTGAGGACCAAATAAGTACACATAAAATAAATATTTTCTAGAGTTCGGGTACACATAGAAGCCAGCCAAATATTCTGACGTCTCACCGAAACGAAGAAAATCTATGATTGAGCTAGTCTCCAGAGCAAGTCGTGCTAAGCGTGGTGCATGAATTTTTCGAAGTCTAAATCCCTGTTCTCCTGTTCTTTCCAGTCGTTCATTGTGATGTGCCTCCAAATGCCGAAGTGCCACAATAAAGGATTCATGGGATGCCTTCAACCTTTCGCGTAACTGACCACACAAAGTCTGCGCAAGTTGGCGCTGACAAACCAAATTTAACTTGAGAATATCACTCGCAACAGTTCTTCGCCATGAACCATCAACAGAATCAACAGTGCACCAGGGTAAGGCCTCCAGTATTCTTTTGACTTTATCAATTAATCCCTTCAAAATCGAAGATGATTTATCGTTTGATATGTTGATCTGGTATGCGGCGGTAAGTATCTGAAACAGAATATCATCAAATATTTTTACAAAAGAACCTTTTTTCTAAAACTAACAAAAAAATAAAACAAACAATTTACCTGCTTTAAAGCAACACTTGCAAGAGCACTGTCATCCTCAATGTCATTTAGATTTCTTTCCAAGCTTGATATGCAACGTTCGAGTGTGCCGAGGAACGTATCATGGAGACAGTAAACAGAGTTTATAAGTTTCTGTGCCAAAATATTGTTGAGATCAAGGACAACTAGTTCACGAATTTCGTCCATACATTGTGAAACAAGCTTCCCTGACAATGGTCCTTCCCAGTTTCTCAGAAACGGATCTGCGAAATCATTAGAATTGACTTACGATAAACATTTACATCTGTAAGTATTTCACAATTTGGCAAAAACATACCATCAAACTGATGTCGTTCCGCTTTTTGAAGAATATCCTCTTTTCGTTCATTGATAGTTTCTGCGATGAGGTTACACATCTCGTCCTGTTTTTTCTCCGCTATTCTCAAGAGATTATCAAATAACTCTACCTCCTTCTGCCTTGAGTACTCAATACGCTTAGGTGTAACTTGCATTTCTCGAGCCATGTCAAACGCAGAGAGAATAAACAATTGAAGGCAATTGTTTTGAATCTAGAATATTGATTTTTCATATAAAAAAAGAATGGTCTGTAAGTCAGTAAACACTAACTTACCTTTGGAATGTATCATTAATATTTAAAATACTTACGTCGTGTAAAATATCTGCAGCTGTTATGAGCTGCGATTGTAAATAGGTTCTGACGAATTGGACTAGAACATACAGATCATTAAGGCACCGTATAAACCGACTGCTAACTTCTTTGCGAGGACTGCCTCCATCTAGAAAGCAATCATCATCGAGCCCTGATAAACTTTTATCACTTTCCTGAGTTGGAAATCCTAAAACAAAAAAACAAATTAATAGAGTATTACCCCTGTACATATATCATATGGTATCTTAATAATCCAATCATAGTTTACCTAGTACTTCCAATTGGTCTGGAATATTACTTCCGGACTTGCTAGTACAAGATGAGTCCATTTTAACGTGGCTGCACGAACTTCCTTCAGGTGTAAAGTGGAAACCTCCATGATTAAGAACTTCGTTTCGGTCGACTTCAGTTAACCCAGACGTCTCTTCTTGTGTAGGCATCCGGATGAAAAATATAGGTAACTTATCGGATAGACTTTTAATCATCTGTAGTTGCTCTACGTCCTAAATGAAAGATAATACTTGATAATGCTTACTAATGTCATACAACGTATTTATCCATCACATGTTGATTAGGTACATTACCTCTTCTGAGACACAGTCACCAGCAATTCCGTACAACAGGATTGGAGTGGTAGTTTCAAAAAGCTCATTGATGACCTCACGTAAATTGCCCAAATTCCCAGTTGGAGGAACAACCATTTGTACACTACTTTGTAAAAGTGGATGCTCCAAATGTACTTCTACCACAGGATTATCTTCAAGAGGGCCCTATAAATTAGACGTGTTTATAGTAACCCACATAAGTAAAAAGAAAAGAAAAAACAAGTAAGACCGTCACTGCGCTTACAGTTACTTCCTTTTCAGGTACAGCCAAGTCAACGTTTCTTATTCCTGTTTGTCTTGATTTCCAGTGGTTATCGTGTAGATTCTCCACAAACTCATAACTTGATCCCAAAGTCAATAAAACCTAAGTTTAAAATATATGTATAAAATTATTTTTAGCCATGTCAGATTCAAATATCAACATTGATTTAAATATTGATCATCATACTGTACCGAATCAGATAAAAAAAAGTATTTTGTATGCTTAAAATACCTGACTTTTTCCCCGGCTGTACTTGAAACGAACCATTCTCCATGATAAGGCCTCTTGTGACTCTTCAACAGGTAGTTGTGTCTGACCAAGAAGTTCATTCACTAGAATTGCCTTAGCTCGACAGTTCTGACCTAGAATAATAACTGATGGTGGTCGTCCAATACACGTTCGGATCCTATGAATTTCCTTAACCTTCCCCTCCAACGCTCGCCAAGCCTCTGAAATTTGTTTTTAAATAACGCAACAATTGTAGATAATTGACTTCACTATAAATCCTTTTTAAAAATTTTACATTCTTATTAGTAACCTCTTTGGATGACACCACTTCCATAAAGATCATCTAGTGCTTTTAAAGTGTCGGAATAAAGCCGTTTCAGCAATATCCCATTTTGTGAAAATCGATGGAACTCGGAACGAAGACCGATCCTCATTTTGGCGTTTGATTCTATACTTTTTATGGGTTGTCTCCTGGGTGTGGATGAAAATAATTAAAAAATTAAATTAACACGTCCTTCTTAATAAAACAGTTAGTTACACCATCCAGAAAAAAAAGCTACATAGATATGGACACACTTCTATAGCTTAACTAACTACACAGAGTGCTAAATCAACGTTCTGATTAAGACCAGAGTATGTCGTCAACTGTTTCCACATATGAGACGAAAGCAAACGAACCAGTGTAACAGCAGAGATGGCAGAGGAAGAAGAAAAGTGCGGCTAACGAAACACACAGCTTCCAATGTTCCAATAAAAATCTAGCCTTATCTTTGCAACAATCCTACCTTCTGAGGAAAATCATATATAACCCATACAGCCATTAAGGTTGTTCTACAACTAAAAGCTTTTCAGTATACTTGTGTCTCTTGAATTGGCCATTCATTGCCTCACCCCCACATGACCACGAATTTCTGATGGAGATACACATATAAAACATGATTTATTATGAAAAGTTACAAGAAAACGAGAGATCTCGTGTCGTGTTAACTGTTTAGCTGCAACAAGATAAATTTTTATTGTAAAAAGAGTGAAAATGAAGAAGGAATATTCATACTATAATTATATTAATTGTGATGCTGGGGATATAATCTGTAAAATATAAGGCGCATAATTAATAAAAAGAAATATTTCTCGCCTGTATAGCCCAAGACGTTTTTAACCTTACGGGAAAAAATGACAAACATGAAAAAAATAATTGACCTCAATAGGGGTTTAAAATGTGAACGATGAAGAAAGAATGAAGTGTTTAAATACAGTATTCCTAATACCTATATAATATGCTATTTAGAGTTTGTCTTCACTCTTGTGACGACTGTTTAGTGACATCAAAGCAGAAAGACAAAACGCATGTCATGTAAAGCTTGAGGATTATTGCACAAAAACAATCCAGTCCCATTCAGCCATATATATATATCCGAATGCATGAATTTCATTAAAATACATATACTAATACTTGGCATTATATTTCTTCAAGTTAATCACCTTTGATATTAGCTGTTATTATTATGATAATTTTTTATAGTAACAAGTCAATGTATGTATATGATATGTACGTACGTACAGAAATATATTTATTATATTTATAGCAAAAGGCGTTTCTATTATTGATGCTACGTCCGTCCGTTTTTATAAAAAGAAACATTTGAAATGATTATTGTCGCGGTGACAAGAACATTCTCGCTCTCCCTCTCTGTACACTGTCGTATAAGCAAACACTAATTTTCTATTTGTCTGAACTTATACTTATCTACCTTAATATTGTTTGTACTTCTTATTGATGATGGCAGGGCAATGAGATGTGTTAAGTTAGTAATATATGAGTAAATGGATGCAAAACACACATGCTTTAATACAATTTTTCATTATCATCTATCATCGGTTTGATATTTCACTGTAACTACTCGTTCGTACTTCTGGAAGCAAACAGAATCGTGTAATAGTAATAATTATACTATGTATGTATTCTGTAGTCTTGATCTGAAATTTTTTATAGTCATTAGTTTAAATAAATAAATACTTTTTTTCTGATTTGGAGCAACTTTTTATTTACTCGTGATAAAATGAATATTTAAATTGCGTTTTGTGTGAAGTCAACGTTGTGTAAATTGTGATTGCATGCATTCAATTATTTTTTGCCCTATTTCGTTTCATCTTTTACATGAATTTCATAAAAATTATGAAGAGGATGAAATTAATGGAAAAATTAGATATACGTCAAAGCTCTAATTTTACCAAGATATTTTATATTTATAATTGACGAAATCAATACGTCTCGATTTATTTTTTTCATTTATGGTCTTCCATCATAAATGAGGTCCTGTGATGAGTGAACTATAAAAGATAAAGATGTATCTTTTTACAACAAACCTCACCTTGAGTACAGGACCCATCATACATTCAGTTTGTCTTAATTTAATTATTTCTATTTCTAGATGAGTATATGGACACTCTGGACTGGACACTATCCACATTGATAAAACGTGATTCCATTGTGACGTTATTGCTACGCTACAAAATTATTATATTGTTATTAATAAACTAGGTGTCTTCATAACCCAGGACAGGACTATCGTCAAATTTTTTTGCGTTTCAAGCTGAATATGTTTCCATTAACCTTCAGCCTCGGCCAGTAATTTATTACAGGAGCAGACCAGAGGCCATATGCAAAAATATAGCTATGATGTAAAACAGAGGAGAGGGAGAGGCTTCCGGACTATTTTAGCACATCTACTTGACACTAACAAAAACGACGGCATAGTAGGCATTTCGAAGTTGGAAAGGTCAACATAATAACTTTGGAATGAATCAAAACATGGTTGTTTTGGAATAAGTAGATATAATGTGATGATATTCCTTGCTATATAAACCTTGCATAAAAAACTAGTCTGCTCAGTTTCAGCTTGTTCACTCGCAGATCAGATCAGAGATCCGTAACATTTTTTTTAGCAAAACAAAGAGGAAAGACCGAATAAAAAATAGGTGTATTTTGCTATGTAATTTTTTAAATTTGTGGAACTTCAAACTTGTAAATATAATGCGATGATGGAGGAGGGTGATGTCTGATATGATTGATCCTTGAACTAGTAAGTTGAGAGTTCAAACCCAATAAACTGATAACAAGGTAATAATAATGTGAAATAGGAATAATACTCATACTACTTGTGAAACTATATTGTTGATTGTATATAAATGACAGTATACTGGCATGACATACCATTTGATTCGCAATTCGCAATCTCAATAAAAACTACACCACCATTGAATTGACCATCATGTCTTCCATTTAACAACTGGCCATTACAGACTGACCATTTTTTTGGAATACATTTGAATTTGAAAAGTGGAAGTGGTAGCTGTCACTTTGTACGAATCTCCTGTGCGTAACAAATATTTGTGAAGTCACATTATCTCTGCTTTACGTAAAGAAAATTGTAGAGCTTTTCAACATTTCACATTTAGTTTACAATGGATGCTTGACTTCTAATTTTTTTTGATAAGCATTGACTAGCAAAAAAAATATCAGTTATTTGGTGAGAATCTTTAACATTTGACACCATCATCATCTTCACCAAGAGATAGTTTTAACACTCGCTTTGCTAATTAAATTTTTAATTCGACATAATCAACTAATATATTCGTAGGTTAGTTAGTTTAAATACTTTAAATTATGCAGATAAGAATATGTAGAGATAAATATGTAGGCGATGTGATATGGCTCATGTAGTTTTTTTTACTGAATATGTGAATAGTTTTGCTATTTAAAGTTTTTAAAACCTCAAAATCAAGTTAAAATTCAAGGAAAAATTGACATCATGGTGTTAAATGAAGCTTAAGCTCGTAAACATCATTTAGATAAGCTTATATACAAAATGCTGATTTTCCTGATTTGCTCAATGGTAAAGGTAATGTGATAAAAGAAAATCCAGAAAAAAAGTAATTAATTGAGGTTGTTTAGAGCACTAAAATTCTCACTGAATCTTGCTTCAATCTTAAACAACACAAGTAGTTATTGCGTTAGTAGTGGGCTAAAAATCTTGATTTCGTAACCAATCATATCGATTGATAAATAAATGTCAGTAATCCTGAAAAGATGAATAGAAAGGCGACGCGACTGAATCAACAAGTGTCATTTTCTGCTCGTCAAATGCCTCTATACACTACATATGCTATACATTTTACATGGTGGAATCCAGAATGATATGTGAACAATTATTCAAAATGTTCCAAATCAAATCATTAACCTTTAATCCCTTTAATCCTCTCCATGTATATATTTTTTTAAGTTAATTTTTAAACTTACGTGCATCTTATTGTGCTATTCATTTACTACAGATGCGGTTCCTTTATTACAACGATAACACAAAAAACGGGTTTTTAAACACCGACACCTCCAATCACCCCTATTTACTGATGTGCACAGAACTTGTCACTTTAATAATTCCTGTGCACAAGTATTGTCAAACTGATAATTTCATAAATAACACTTCATTGATTTCTAAATGCAATGTAGTAACATCGAACATAACGAACACAACAATCACTATGCATTAGAAAGTTAGTCGGACAGAACAAACTGTAAATTGTAAACTGTAAATCCGTGTTCAACGTTCAACTCAGAAAACAAACCGAAAATTAGCACATGTGCAAAACGGAAGAAAGGGACCTCCTATTGTTCATGTGCGTTTTGTTACTAAGGATATTTTTCGGTGTATAAATGTAACATCATCTGATAGAGTATGTAGAGGGATAAAAACGTGATTGCAAGTTGCAAGCAAACGAAAGAGTGGTCTATAAACAAGGAAAAATGAGTGTGTAATATTTTCAAAAGCTGCTTAACAATCATCTGGGCCAAAAGTAGTTCTTCACTTTTTTTTGTGCAATAACTTCAAAGAGAGGGACTAGCATGTGAGTTATGTGTGATTTTCAGCTACACAACACAACTGATCCCTACATAAAAAAACAATATTAAGAGGGCATGCAATGCATATGCATTGTTTTTTAAGTAGTAAAACATGCATGTGAGATTATGTATGCATTCCTCTGACGGAGCCTGAGCTGAGCCTGATGCTGTTCTTTTTATGTGATTGCTCTTGCTATGTACATGCTAGGTTTTTTTCCACACACGCACACTTTTGTTAGTTTTGGTTGATAATGATATGATATGACCAAAAATGGAGATGAGATAGAGCAAAGAACGGTTGTCATGATAATACAGCTTGGGATTGGGATTATATAGCATAAGTACAGATTGGGACGCTTTGTAGCAATTTACCTTGCGACAGGACAACGGCGTCACCTTTACTTCCAATAAATGCTGGTGTCTGACATACGCTTTTTTTGTCTTTTGTCTTTGTAATCTCTGCTCTTAGCCTGGCCTGCTCAAGAAACACAATGAAATTGTGGATCAGGCACCGGTACGCTGTTACGCTAGCACGCTTGTATGTCAGAACAGAAGGAGATTTTGTGTTTGCACCCTATATTTACCTAAATTAATTACATGACCTGCAAATCAAGAATTGATTAGGCTAATTGCAATTTGGAACAGATAAATCCAGTACAATCTAGTATTTATCCGGTAAACCAGACGCCACTAATTATAAAATGACCATGGTTATGTATGAATATACACCCTTTTTACGATTTAAATAGTTTTGCATTTTAGGGAAGTAAACAGGTAGTCGTCATAAAAATGATGGGATAATTGGTAGCTACACACTGAACTAAAAAAATCAAATTAAAATTCTATACTTTCTTGCTATTTTACTCCTGCTTGTCTTGGCCATGAAATTTTCCTAGCTTTGTAAAAAGTTGATGGAATATTTGGGATGAAAAACTGGAAATGTTTCATCCTTTTAAGGATAGGTGGTGGTTGCTATACTTTAGCCAAAGAAGGTTACCTTTATGCTTTGTCGCCTTTTCTATTCACTTGAATCTGAATCTCTCTCGTTTTCCCTAGTTCGACCAGACCAGGGGCAATATCAATCGGAAGGATATTCAGGGTTCACTCTACAAAAATGGAAACTGTTCAATGATATATTTTTTTAGTGCACTGTCAAAGGCTCACTCACAGCTTTATAGATGTGAGTAAGAGAGTGATATACTGCTGCCATGCAAAAAAGCGACCAATCAAGGGGAAAGAAAACAAATTGGTCATTCTTTCTTCTATAAACTGAAGAGAAAAGCGAGCTCATCCACTTTCTCACTACTCTTTCACTCTCACTGTAAATGTTCCTAATGGAAGTAACGTAATCGTCCCTTGGGTTACTCTAATGCAACCACTATTTTCCTTTCACCCTTTTTTCCTACTCAAAAAAGAAGAAGAAAGAAAACGAGCACAAAATTGGTTTCAGTTCCACTCCGTTTCCCTGTGTTATCTTGTACTTCATACACAACATATAATATCATTCACTGATGTATTTTTACCGTTTCATGGTGTGATGTGTGTCTGTTTCAAATTCAAGCAATCCATACCATTAGTCTTCGCCATCATCTCTGTTTTGTCTCTAGAAATAACTCTTCACAAAAATAGCAAGTCTTTTATGCTCTCACACTCATTCAACCCCTACTTGCCTTGGATAACTTTCGTTTCAGCCTTGAATCTTCAAAAACCACATTCTACAAAACACAAACGTTACATACAACCATTGCACAACAATGGCCTCATTGCTTTACTCATGTATGCATTCATGTGTACATGGAACTATGGAACATTGTTGAGTTTCAGATGTTACTACGTGCTTATCTTTCAGAAAGTAAAGCATGATGAAAGAAATAAGGTAAACCTGTAGTGGAAAGTGTTAGTTGGGCATGGATGCAATGGACAAACGGATGAACGTTAGACTATTTTCATATATCTTTATTTTGCTTTCACAAAAAACTGCATTAAATGCCGCCGTTAAGTCATGTGAATGCACTCCATTTTTCCGTGTGTCCCATGTGTCATGTCCACTTATATTGCATTTACTCCTTGTAGTTTTTGATTCACATTTAGTATTTTTTCCTTTTATCATACCTTTACTACCGAAATAATGATCTGTTACAATGATTATATGACATTTGACGCCGTTAAAATGGCTACTTGTATAATGTGAATGCTATCCATCAAGTAAACCACACCAGCATGTAATGTTCATAGTATAGTTTATTTTTATAACCGCTTCTATAGAAAACGTTTTCATCGACAGGGACATACCTACATATTTCCAAGTTTTACGTTGGAAACCATGCCGCTGCACTTTCACGAATGGTTCATGTAAGTATTGTATGCATGTACATTTTCAGATAAGATGAAAATGCTGATGTACGTTGGACATGAAAATGTAATATGAGAAGTACAGCAAAGTTTTAAAAAATGTGAAGACGAATAGGTAGAAATTACATTTTGTCCCTACAGTGCATCTAATAAAAACAAATGGACAGTAACGTTTTGTGGTATCATTTTAACGCATTGTGCAGTTTGAACGTAACTGGAACGAAGTTTAACGATTATTTCAGTGCTCTCAACTATTGAATTCATGAAAATAACAATGACGACAACCTTTATACTCCCTTTGCATTTTACATGGAAAAGTTTAATTTTTGGAAGTTAAAGAAACTTGTGATGAATAGGTACAACTACGAAAGCAATGTTACTACGATTTCAAATAATTTGAAACTATCAAATTGTAAGATTTGTTTTTATACTCTATGTACCGCTCGGTTGATTGTTAGTTTGGTTTGACGTAAGGGTTTATTTCCCCATCTTTGCTGAGTTTTCTAAATAAAAAATGCGTTGTTATGGCGAAATGACAGTTTTTGCTCTTTTGGGGGAATAAAACTGACTGAGAGTAAGTACAGTAGGGGGAAAAGTCATTCATGCATAGTACTTATCTAGAAAAAAGGGAGGTTGGTGGAGGGATAAGTACACAGATGAAAATGAATAAGTAAATATACAGTGTACACCACACAACATGCACAGTTGTTTCTCCATAAATACAGGCCAATGTACAGATAATAAAAAATTCTATTTTCTTTTACAAAACTGAAAAACTCCTCCACATCATCAGTTACACGTCGAAAAAGAATATTCTTCATCATCCATCCACTAATCTTCAAAAACTTTGATATTACATAATATTGTTCACTACTACGCCTCCCGACTCAAATATGTCTACAGAGTGCGAGTGGAGTAAGTGGAAAAAGTATGTATTGTATAGTTTGTGGATGTGATAGAGGCAATAATATGCATGAATATATGTATGTACATTACATGTAGTTTTGATGTAATCAGTGAAAAGTTGAAGGTTTTCTAACTCTTTCCTTTTTAGGTTCACATGGGAAATTGAACCATTTTCAGTGTTATGCATTCCTTATGAATTCTTCATGATTTACTCGTCTCCTCTTTTTGGGAGCACACACGGTGAGTGATCAACAAAACTGAATGTTTTGCAGAAAACGCATCCTGAAGTGCAATAAAACTTTCAGGTCAAAATCGTCAGTGATACATGATTACTCTTACAAAAACGTAAGGTAGATTGTGATGTTGAGTTAGAAAATAAATGCGCTCATAACTTAGTGTCGACTTCAGGGAATCAATAATTTATCATTTCAAACTTTACTACTTATGAGTTTATTGGTGTTACTTGTTCTTACGCACATGATATGCTACACTTATAAGCTCGCGAATGCTAGAATACTTTTGCAAGAATGCTTTTGCAAAAAATGAATTTGTATAATTAAACAGTTTTGCAAAACATTGAATAATCAGTAAACTAATACTTAGAACTCATGATTAAGAGTAAGTTTCATGATTACGTCTTATAAGTGCGTACGTATACTCTTCAGCTATAATGTTTTGTGGATGCAAAGCTGGAAAACATCATTATTACTACTATTTGCATCTACTCTTTGTACCTATAATTTCATCTGCCAAAGAACTAGTTATGCAGGTCAATTATATAGTTAAACATAGTTCCAACAACTCCCTGCTCTCATCGTCCTATTTAAGGCTCACTTATTTCAAGATTTAAGTTGCACTTGAGCAAACTATAAGTTGATGCTTAGAATCATCACCAAATCAACCAAACTCTTTGGAGTTGAGAAAGTAGCAACGTTTTGTATTCCATTCCATCCTAGCCCACGGCTGGTGCTGAGCCTATTCTAAATCTTTAAAATAGCCCAAGTGATAACTATTTGGCATAAGAAACGGGATTCAGACTAAACTTGCAACCTTAACTAACATTCCTTAACTTTGTGCGTACTTCAGCCATGGCTGCTTCTTTTCCACAACTTGGGTGTTTAGATTTATTTTAGCCTAGTCACCAGTATGTATCTACAATTTCATCGTCGATTTTTGCTGAATAAAGCCGTATATAAAAGTATTTTAATGATTTAATATGGTTGTTGGATAAATTGAAAGTGTTTAGCAAAGATTTTTTTTGAATTGTAAGCTTAGCTTACATTGTATTTTATATTCTCTGTCTTCACTTCTGCATAGTAAATTAAATCATCATTACAAATCTAGATGTATGCAACTGTTTGTTTGCGGGACAAGAATGGGCGGATAAAGTTAGGCCTATCTTCGTTGGATAACTTGCATATCATAATGACTTACAATTTAAAAGTGCAGTCAGTATGGTGATTTGTCTGTTGCCCGACAATGTCTTTAGTATATTTATAATAAAGTTTGGAATAAAACGCACATAACAATATGTAAGCCCATATCAACATTGGTTTGCTTACAATTAAAGAAATAATAATGAACGCATGGTAAAAAATCAGAATTCACATCTCTCGTGAATAATTAATGTATCAACATTAGGGTAGTTTTTTCTGGTTTGGAGTGAATGCACTCACTAATAACATATATTTTTTTATTTTGGTTGTATATACTCCACTTAAAGTTTACGCATGTAGTGATTGTTCAACTGGTTCCTGCATTTTGACGTTTAGAAAAAGTCTGGAGGGCGAGACTGAATAAGAATGACGAATTATATATTATCACCCGGAGCACGCACATCATCATCATCAGGCCAGCTTATATAATAAATATAATTTCAATTCTGTTTACCACCATGCAATTCTTAAGGCATATAAAGCTACTTCTTCTTCTGTTTTGTTTGTAACTTCGGCAGCAACCACATATACACATTGTACACTTCTGTAATAAAGCAGATAGGGGTGAGTAAACATTTTTGTACATTAAAAAAGGAGGGGGTTCCTTTTTGACGAATTGTTTGAAGAGTGACGAAAGAAAACTTATTGAGAGATCATAATTTATTCCTGAGCTTCATCATCGTCAGCAGTAGCCAGTGGTTTATATAATGACTGTGTATATAAGTGCTGTGTACATCAGCTCACAACCCCTTCAATTTTCAAGATTTCTTTTGCTACTGGTCTACAGTCTGGAAAAGTTTTAAATACTGAAAAAATATGGTAAAAAAACAATAAATATTTTTGGTTTTGTAGAAAACACTGATTTTCAAGGCTTTCTCAAAAACTTCTTTTTAATGAGTTTGATAAATATATTGCCTAACCGATTCTCTAACCTTCTTTTGCAATATATGGTATCGATGGTAAGAACGTTGAAATGGTATAAATACTCCAAAGCATTGCTTGGTTGATATTGCTGGGGCAAGTTGTGATTTGATGAAATCGGCTAGGAACCGTGAAACTATTAGATGATGATTTTGTACTTTTTCGCTCTGTCATTAAATATGAAGCATTGCACTCTAAAACTTGACAGATTTGCCTTTCTACATTGGTCCTCCGATTTGAAACGGCTTATAAAGTTTGATTTGAGAAATCTGACATTGTATGACATAAAGGACCATTTCCTTTAGAAGAAATTTAATATGAACATTCTCTTTTATTTACCTTCATAAAGTTTTTTTTACAAAAAACAGGTAAGATTATACGACAGAATAAACAAATACAGGGAGACGAACCTGAATGGTGTATCAGGGCCGTTGTCGTAAAATAATGTCTACCTGTTGTCCTCAATCGTACAAGTCTTCAAGTGCTCAAATTTATAAATGTTATCATATTTTACATGCGTAAGCCCAGTCGAGTAATGCCATCATGGACAAAATACACTCTAGGATGAAACGCCCAGTCAATGTTAGTATGATTATGTTGATGATGCTTTTTGTAATGATTATTTTCTTTCTGTCAAGCAATGCTTTTTGTACCCCCCGTAATACCAATTTTGTAGGGTGTAAACATAATATTCTATGTTTTACTGCCATACACTGATGGAATACCAGTTGCAGAGATGCATGATGTTTTCAAGAACAAAAAAAAAACTTCCTTGTTGTTGTTGAAGGGACCAACATCGAAAAACTAAATTTTCTTCATGCAGTGCCATACCACCTGCAGGTAATTGCCATTATGGTGCTGTTATTATTTTAAAAGTGTAGTTAGTCTCATTTACCACAATATTGCATCAAATTCATTTGGTTTTTAGAATATCATCTGAAAAATTATAGGGAGAAGTAAAAAGAAGAAGAAAATAGTGATGGTCATGATGACTTTCATATGTAAAAGTTTTTAAATATATTTCAGATATTTTAAATTTCTGCCGAGAAAATTTCTGAAGCACTCAAGCAAAGCACAGCGCTCATAATATGAAAACTGTTGTTTAAAATATGATCAAAATAGTTAGATTTTAAGTTTTAAGCTAAAATAGCGAACAATATTTAATACTCTAGAGAAAGAATGCGAACTAATGAATGATAGTGTCCCGCTGTAAGAACAGAACGGGTACAAGAAAAATAAAATTACGCGATCTCGTCTAGATAGAATGTGAGGAAGCGAGCCAGGAAGATCTCCTGGGGCGATGCTACACCACTGAACGATTAAGTAACGTCAGTAGTCAAAAAGTAGCTTTCCTAAATGATTTGTATTACACCGATCGAAGTTGGCTTCTGCTGCTACTATACTTCTTTTTCCAGTTTTCTTACCGTAAACCCAAGTTTTCAACTACGATTACCTACCCGCAAAAAGGAGTATACAGGACCGACCTACACATTTCAACTCTTTACGTGTCATACACATATACTTTTATATGTCTGTATTTATTAACAGTCTTCTGTCTACAATTTGTGCAAGTAAGCCTTTTTATTACGATATAGTATCTCAATCTGCTTGAATTTGTTACACAAAAAGAGAGGGGTACAAGTGAAAAAGTGCGACGTTGCTTAAGGGCTTGGGAATTCTCAAGTTAATTTAAAGTAGACTAGTAGAAAATTCATGTCTGGACACGGTGGATATTGCTTTGAAGGATATTGTTGGACATACAAGTATCATGGCTATATAGCAAAAAAAAAGTATGTGGAACAAGGTAAAAGTTAAATCAATGACTAGTGTGGAAATGGGAGATAGTGACTTATGTGGCACATTTACCAAACAAGAATTCGATGAGCTAGTATAATCATGTGGAACGGGTTTTATGAGATGTCCAAACAATTTTCTGATATTTGTTACTGGGCCAACTAGCATTTCTTTAAGGGAGACAGAGAGATGAGCTCTATCGCATATCAACATCATCATCACGAATTAAACCATTGACTCAGCAGTAGTCACTCTCTGAACGTCCTCACATCATAAAACTCCCATTCCCATTTTAAGATGTAAAGATCGACACAAATAAAAATACGGTTCCTTCCATGAGCATCATCATCAGACAGCTAGTCTCACAGTCAAAAATGGTTGTCGTTGCACTCTCTAAAAAACTTCACATTTTTATTAATGCGTACTATTCAGGCATTAAACTGTATACATACATACCTCTACACTTTGCCATTTCCCCTTCGCTCTATATTACGATTTTTCCTTTGTTTCGATCACTCCATTGTTCCTCTCTCCATCCGAATTCTACAGTGGCCAGAATGATGTATTGTTACCAACAACAACAGTTTTTATTTAGTTCTTTTATTTCGAATAATAAGCGTCTTTCCATTCTTGCCAGTAAAGTTAAAGGTTTCTGAGAGAATAAAAAATGCTCGTATTTTTTTCTCTTCTATTGTTGCCCTAATGACTGAAATATATTTTATTGTTTGACCAAAAAAGACCAGCACAGCGTTGTAGCTTGTGCTTACTCACTCCCCTTTTGTGATGAAGAAGCGACGAAGCAGTATTACATTTTAACGATTCTACCTACCGTACCATCATCATTGTAACAACAGGTTGCACTTCGCTGGATACCAAAAGCTTGGCTTGCTATGTTACTCCCAAATTTTAATACTGACTTTCGTTCCAGCTATCTACCATCCATTTTCTAATTTTTTACGGTAACAGTTAAATTATCAACTTGTGAATGGAATATGTATTTGTGTGAAACATTCAGCACGCTGCTGATACAGTGGGTTACAGGGAATGCGAACGAATACAAATGTTATGGTTGGGGAAACTCTTGTTTGTCAGCAATCCCAAGAATCGTCCAGAAGGGCAGAAAAAAAGAATGTTACATGGGCCCGGCAATCTTCTGTAAAGTATACATGTATTTTTATTTTGACAGATAATAACCATCATTGCAAAATAAACCTTGTCTCTTTCAGTTTTCGTCCGTAGTAAACCAAATTTATCTCCGTAAATGATGAGCTATTGATCATAAAGGTATGTACTTTATAGAGTAACAATTCATGCATACAATGACACGCTGAAACTAAAAGCGATATTTTCGTAGGATAGAAAACATTCGCTAATTTATGGAAGATCATAAAAAATGGTATGCTACTTCATGGCTGTGCAGAAAACAACGTAACAATAAAAACTTTCATGCTTCCATTTATGCTTCCAAGTAATAAGTCTGAGTAACTTGAGAATTATGTAAATATCAGATAATTGCTGTCAGGTGAACAAGTCATTGGCCTTTTAAATAATCTATTTATTACTGTTCGTTAAATTCGAAATTCAAAGTAACGAAACACATTAATACTTCTTTGAACTATCACTACTACATCAATACTACTGCATTAAAATTTTTGAGCTGCAGCTGCACATTCAAAAATAGATCATTTAAATAACTAAAAGTTAATTATGTACGTAAAAAGTTTATAACTCGAGACACGTGAAAAAGTTAAAATCCTACCATTTCGGTTATAAAATCTTAGCTCACTGCCCAGCATCATTTGAGACATTTGCATGTCATTTCAATTTGAAAGTTAAAATATCCTGAGTACAATGAATTTAATCAAATATTTTAAGCAAAACAAACGTACGAACTTTTGTGAACTAGGACACCGAAAGGGAATAAACATATTCATAAGACTACGGAGTGAAAGAATGAAGACGGTTTTTCGATAAACCAAAACAAAGCAATGTTATTGGAGGATTTTATCCTTGTCTTTTTGGATTGTGTCATCCTGAACCTGCTATTTCTACACAATAGAAATACACTTACAACAACTACATACATATTTATGAACAACCAAGAAATCTTATATCTGATTAAGTTCTTTTGTTTTAAAATACCATATTGACGAAATTGATAGAATTGTGTATTGAAATTTGAACACGTTATCTAGTACTTCACTAAAGCTTCAGTCTATTCAAAATAAAGTAGTTCAGGTTTTTGTCTTTTCCTGGCTGGTATTCATTAACCATTCATGTTTACCTGACTGAGCTCTTCATCTTATTTTAACCAATACCAATCGATACTATTTCATTGTTGTTTCCTTTCAACTTCCATGTTCACTTATTTATCTTTAGTCATCTTAGCAGCGTAGCATAACCAAAACTTTAAATCTGGTTGATCTTACCCTACATGAACGCCAGAACATATCAATCTACCGATGATGCAGAATGTACAACTGAGATTTTTTTAAAGAAGATTATTGTTCTTTGGAATGAGTCATGCGAGTTTTTGCGTTTTTGTTACTCGCTCTTTTTCATAATTGAATAACTTTTATTGTTATTGCCAAAGACAAAGCAGGAACGCTTCATTATTTTTAATATTATGATAATCATTCAGAGAAGGGGAAACGCAATCGAATCACGGAGGTTCTGACGAAAGATTGCTTGGTTTGATTCCGATGATGAAATACAATTTAAAAGATGTACTGCAATTGTTTCTTGTATGGCGGAGCAGCAAGATAAAATCAGCATGAAATTACAGAATGTGGTGAACACAGAGTTCTTATTATTTTATTATCTTTATTATGTACCTTATTTCAGAGAGTATTACGATAGTATTACCAAAATTTCAATTGTCCGTTGTTTGTCCGTTTGTCCTACTAAATTTCATTCAAACATAATTTAAAATACGTTTCATTTTATTTATATGTAAGATATTTAATGGTACTTGGTTGTACCGGTTCACAAAATAATTGAAATTGTCATTTTAAGTGAATTCAACGAGCGACAGTACAGAATCTGTACTACAGATTGACATCTGAGCATCAACTCCACTCTGAATTCAATCTATGCACGGTCTCATTGTTATTGCATGTACGCTATGGTATGTCTATTTTATCTATGTACATGGTTGATATGATTAGAATTCTATTACATCACTGTCTTCAGTCTCCGTCTCCACTGCTTCATTGATTATCGTGATTTTGTGGGTCGTTGTACCTACGGAGCGGGCATACATCAAATATAAAAACCATTTTACTTAAGTTCGAAGTTAAAAAAACTAAAAAGGTTACTTCAATAGTAATGTGTCATTTTTAAACATGTTCCAGAAAATCTTAAAATATGTTACAAGAATGCGATTCTCGAACATGCACATATTTACATCATTCATTATCATTTAATTTGTTTTGCTCGAATAAAATTAAGAGATTTTAGTACTGAAACAATGTTGAAACTTTTAGTTGGATACTACTTTTGATATAATTTTAAAACACGTTTTTAAGATAATGGAAAAGGTACTAGGAAGCTATATCAGCAGTTTTATATTTTAAAATACAATATTATTATTATTATTGCTCCATTTTCGTTGTTCAAACCTAAGCTACAAAGAACGATGGAATGAAATATCATATGAAGCTTGAAGTATGTGCAGTTTGTTTGTTCGTTGATTTTATGATTTGTAAAGTACGCGATTCCATAATATTTGAAATTACAAAAAAAAATCATATCAATTTAATAATGTTTAAAAAAAGACCAAACTAAACACATATTTATTCAACAGAAAATAACCTTTGCTACCCAACATACAACGCTGGTCATTTGAAATTCAAAAGTTTTTCCCAGCTACAATATTATATTAATATTTTCTGCAAACATTTAACCTACTTAACGAAAACTTTAGCTTTTTGGCTTAGCTTAATTGTACTTTTTGGACGGACGGAATGAGGCAATGATGATCTGACAAATTATTGCATTTTAGATTAAACGTTTAAGGTTAAAAAATTAAGTAGCACTATTCTACACAATACAAGAATATTGTAAATGCATACTTGTGGGCTTCGGCTAACACTGAAAAAAGTATTCAGCCCAAGAATCATGTATGTATGTAAAAGTCGTAAACATGGATTTAATGAAAAATGCTTCCATACTTACAAATATAAGTATAATTACTGCATGTTATGATTATTGCTATTCATATACTCACATAAATAATTCATCAGTCTCAAAAATAATTCTGCAGATTTCAGCGTATAAAAATAAAAGGGCTGTAAGCTGATTCTGTGAGAAATGGTACAAAATCAAGAATTGACCACACTTGACAGTAATGGTGAAATTGTAGAAATATTTGTCATAAAAAAAATAGATTAAAATGCATGGTAGTGCAATGAAAGATAAAATTTATGTAATTACATTGTCAAAAATATTACATGGGTTTAAGAGCAATTTGAACTTGTGAAATTAAAATAAATTGTTCTTTGTTACTTATATTTCGACTTCGTACTGAATTGGTTCAACTTATATTTAGACGAATGCAAGTGTATTCAGACTAAATTTCAGCAATTATTTTTATTATTGTGATACATCTACTAACAACGATTAACACTTTTCATTTATCTCCATAGCCTGATATCTTCTCTTCAATTTTTAAGAACTAAATAATAAATATTAATAACAGTCAGCAAACATTATACATTATACCTCCTAATCTTTAGTGTATATACGATAGGTCAATGTTAAATTCATGGGTCAGTAATTTATCACATCTCTCTCATAAAAATAGTTCATGCAGATTAACCTTAAACGAAACTTTCATCACTTTCAAATCAAACAATTGTAGAATATGCATTACTTTGAGACTATATCACATGCATACAAAATGCATAGATATATGCATTATCATCAACCTATGGAATGTGTAAAATGAACTCTTGACTTTATGAGTAATTTCTTGGTTCCTTTTTTGTTAAAATAATAAATTCTGTTTAAATCCTGTCATCAGTCTGGTCCAATAATAAATACATAAATGTTTTGTTGCCGTTGAAATCTATTCACTACAAAAGTCAAACATGATTTTTCGTTCCATAAATTTTGAGATGGTGTCGATTTTCAGTTGAAACTCTGAAGACTGACTAGTGTTCGAAAACTTGAACATTCACAATATTTACAGAAAGATATTTCTACAATGCTCTGGTATTTTCCAGGCTGTAACAATAATGGCTCAAAGAAGTCTTGTTCATTAATCTTGTATATTTAATGGTTACATGTTCACATGACGATGATGGTAAAACGGTTTCGCCCGATTTGTTAAAATGCTGAGAAATGATCTAAGAACACTTTTCCATGAACTTTAATTTTTGCTTTGCTTCTCGTTTCAAGAAGAATAAGAACATGAAATGTAAAAAGCTACACTTTGGACCATTTCACTCGAATTTTATGCTCATCAATGCCACCATTCATATTACTCGTAGAGTGGCTAGATATGTAGGTATAGTACTTCATCAAATCCTTTAGGAGTATGAACTTTGAAGCTTAAAAACTTAAAGGTCAAAGATTACCTTTCCCATATATTGCTCATTCTTTTCTAAATCTTGCCACAAAAGGAGTCAGGGACACATGTCATGTCAGGCAAATGCGAGTAATATTGTCTAATGGAACCCTTTGTTTCACATGTCAGTTTTTTTTTGCCAGTGACCTTAACAGTTCGAAACTAGAATTTAGCACTTTCTGGAATGCGCCATATTTTAAGCTATCACTTCAGTAAAAAAAATCGGCACGTTTTTTTGGTGTCGTGAATGTGGATATTGGACTTTACTGACGGGTGGGATAACAAGTTACCAAGGAATAACATTTTGAACGTTACCAAGTGTTAAAATATAAATGAATAAAACAGCCAAGCACCGACGCCAACAAAATCGTAAAATTTAGTTTGTGCGTGAACACTTGGCTTTTATGTTAGCTTTTTTGTAAAATCTTTAAAAACTTTCATAATTAACGCATACTGTTGAAACGTATACGTGTACTACCTTTTTCGTCTGCCCTTTTCGTTTGTCAAAATGGGAAATATTTTAATAGTTTGACAATGTGCAATGTACCAAAATTGCATGTAGACAAAACCACTTTCAAACAGAAGAAAATGAGAAATTTTTAGCTTAATTAGTCGAACTGATCTGATGCAAAAATAATCTGACTATGCTTACACAACACATAAGAAATTTTAATTAACCAAATTGTGAATTACATAATCGTAAAATTATACAGAATCTGGAGAATTCCCAAATTTCTATATCCTTTTACCAGGATTATTCCTTGTTTAGTTACAAAAGTTAGTTACTTCTTGTAAGTTGAGTTAACCGCAAAATACATATATGTACAGCTCTTTCCTCTTCTGCAGTTTAACGAAACTTCCCTGACTTTTGCATACATGCATGTGTTGGTGTATGAATAGAATACACGTGCATGTATGCACAAGTCAGGGAAGTTTCGTTATAAGCCGGAAAGGGGATTGACTATATGTATGTATATATACTTATATGCAATATGGAATCCCACCACCATTTGCTACTCATTCTTATATGATACATATTTATTCCGGATGTCACAATAAAAACCAAAAACCTTTTAAAAGCTATTTTCTCTCATTAAAGTTTGTTACACAAGACTACGAAGTGAGAGTTGGGCTCCGTCCATATCGCACATAAATGATAATGATGATAAGAACCTCTAAAGATTATTATGTTGAGTGAAGCTATGAAGGTGTCATAGTGTTTACGATTTTTACCATATTCAACACCACAAGGTATCATCGTCATCGCTATATACTTTCTGAATGCATGAATAGAAAAAAGTGAATAGAAGTGTATATGGGGTAAAACGTAGATAATTGAACTGTCAAGACTTTAAGAACCGTTCTCAGCAATAAAATGCTAAACGAGAGATGCTAAAATATTACCCCTCTAAAATGTGTTATGTATGAGTGAGTTGCGATGCGAGTGAGATTTTCTATTTAGAGAGGAATAGATGTGATTACTTTCATCTACCACTACTGTGTGTATTGTGTATAGTAATTCACTATGGCAATTGAGAAGAAAATAATGCCTTGCACCTTTTCAAAGACACATGAGATTTTACACATCATCAGATGGGAAACGGATGGGAACGAACTAAAAATTGACTGTGTAGCTTGAAGCTACCTGCTTATCTCGCTCTTCCCCAATTTTGTCACCACCACAAAACTATTATTACTATCCATCCCTCTTCTATTACTTGTTGTTGTACTGAAGAAAATGTCCCTGTTGTTGTAACGTTGTTGTAAGCAACCTGAAATCATCTTGAGTATCGTTGAATCCTGAAAAAAACCAAGATATTCCCCCTTTTGTTCAAATAGAGTTGCTTTGAATTTTTTAAGTTGTTCACACACAAAAACTGAAAGGGTCCCACTGTATTTTGTCTGAGGATAACAGAGAGAGAGAGAGAGAGAGAGAGAGAGAGAGAGAGAGAGAATCTTTATAAAAAGTTATAACAATACAACTGTCAACTCATGATAACCCACAAAATGCATTATTTAATAGAGGTACACACATAAATGCGACATTTTACAAACATAGAGATTTGAGCTTCAAAACATGAGCTTTATCTTAAATATTTTGATATCGGATGTGGGCCATTAATGAAAAGAAATGTAAGGGGAATTCAATTTCAACTTATTTTCGACAACCAGATGCAATATTAATGTTTTGATAATGGGAAGTAAGCTAGCCTCTATACTATGATGTTTGTCATCTTTTTTTTGACAGAAGAAAATGTCAAAATATTACCAACCCCTCGCCATTCCCTTTTATGTTGTTGTATTTACTTTTGTGCAAATGGATGAAATTTAAATTTAAGATTTTTTTTAAAAAGAGTCAGGTTGATCAAGATTCAAGATATGCTTGATGAATATAAGTGCATACATATTAAGAACAGCCACAACTTTGTACATTTAATATTACAAATAGTTCGATATCGTAACATAGTTTTTGTAATCAAATCATTCTTCAGAGTAAATGCAATAAAATTTGATTTTTTCAAATGAAAATCAGAGCATTTTTACACGACAAGCGTTTTGTTGATTGATCTAGAATATTTTTAATATATTCGTTATTTTATGACGTGGCTACATGTAGAAAAGCGAATAATGAAATGGACATTTAAGCATATCCATTATCTAATCTGAAGATTACATTTCTTTAAATGGACAATAATACCTCCGCTCAATCTTGTCGATTAGTTTGATCCGAGCATTCAGTAAGAAAGTGTATAACTCGCAATCACTTTTAAAGTAAAAGCTTTTTACAAAGCGGAATCTTTCTGTCGGTTGACATGAAAGAAGGTTTGGAAGATTAAGATATGGACTTGAAATCAGTCGGCATAGTATTGACACGTCAAAAAAGATCATTTTGGAGTTTTGTGATCATATCACCCATTCAACCAACATACTTCTTTGTGCAAATTATATCTACAAGGATATTATACAATAAAAGGAATACTATCCTATACAGATAAGTTCGATTGTAGATATGACAATATGACAAGCATTAAATAATTTGCTGGAACTCTTTCTTTGTTTAGTTCATCTGTAAAGTTCCATGTCAAACGAACATTGAACGTAAAAGCGTACTGTTTTCATGCGATGCTTTCATTATGCAATGTCTTTTTGGATTCAATTAATTGAAATTCTGGGATGGTAAACCACAATCTTTTTTTTTGATTCCTCTGCGACACGGTATAATACGATCAGCACTTTTTTTGTATGTATTAAAAGTATTTTCAAGTAAAGTTTATCAAACCGCAGCATTTTTAATATTGTAAAATTTAAAGTCATGGTTGTCAATAATTTGTCAAGTGTGATTTTCCTTTTTTAATGGGTCTAATCCTTCTTTTTTGTATAAATCCTATATTCTAGTTGTGTACCGTATTGCGTAATGTATGCTTTTAAAAATAAACCCGCTGTAATAGCGACCATAACGACGTAGCTGAAACAATGCGACTTATAACAACGCTAGCGATAGTCATTGTTGTTGCTAATGAAAAGCGCTTTCGAATGATATGTCACATGACATATGTTTGAAGTTGCGAACTCTGACCCCGATTTGTGACCCCATGAGGTCTTTGACCCATACTGACCCATGATTCGTGATCTACGCGACGAGAGCTTTCGATTGCGCTGTTTAGATGTACACTTTGATCTAGCTGAAAATCTTCGATTTTGACCTTTGACCTTGGGGATTGACCTAGGGGGCTGAAAATCAATAGGGTTCTTGCCCTTGACCATAGTG
>JAQFZH010000755.1:0-27736 GCA_034695485.1 Entomobrya nivalis
GAAATCCGTCAACGCGTTCTTGAGTTATCGTGCTCACAGACAGACGGACGGACGGACGGACGGACGGACGGACGGACAAACACGCTAAAGTCAATACTTGCTGACGCTTCGCTTTCAGCTACGTAATAATGGTAATAAGTTGCTTGTCTAGGAACGGAGACTACCATTCTTGAGAGTTCTCAGTTGGTTTGTTTTTAAAAAGTATTGTGGACAAATTGTCCAAAAGTCTGAAAGAAATTAGTTAATAATTTTGGAAGTTGGTATTTTAAAAGACTAAAGCACAAAAAATGGAAGCAAAAATCAATAAAACTGTCAGCATTAAGGAATTTGTTCCTGTTTTGCATTATGTGCAGATACACTGAAAAAAATCTGTTGTCAGTTGTTAATTGTGAGCATTGCATTGTTGTCCCAAAACCTTGATAACCCATTTTCCATTATCAATATGATTTCTTATTTGAACATCATCCTGTGACTAGTCAAGCCACAAACAAATTAAAACAAGGTAAGACATCAAAACTGATTTGGGGGTGTCAATTTCCATTGTTTTTACACATTTGCAGAGCTAAATTAGCAATTTATGTATAAAAATTCATAAAATGTTTGCAGTTAGATAACAATGTTATATTTATATGGTTTTGTGTACATTTGAATGATATTAAATGTTAAAATGGACGAACAAAGGTGAAAAGGGGATGCAGTTGAAAAGCTGTTAATTAAAAATCATTCAATCATGTTTTGGTGGTAGTACGAAATTGATAGCAGGCATTTTGTGGAAAGCTAATAGACCTGCATTCGATTTTATGAGGGAAACTGGCGTCAAAGATTCAATAAAATCCATCAAATCATGGATTACCGTTTTCAATGTTTAATAAAAAAATTGTTGTTTCTTTGCAGAAAGATTTGCAGAATTTGTTAAAAGAGAGATTTGACAGTGCAAGTACTTAAAGTTGATTGAGCACCTAATATTCAGATTAATCATATTTCATTGAAGAAAGACATCATATATATATCGATTTAAGGTAAAACTATGAACTTGTATAAATATCCACATGTAATACAAGAAAAGGACAAAAAATAATACATCATTTTATGTTTGTATAGTTAATTCATCATGAGTACAAATCCGGAACAAACCCAAAAGGATAATGAAAGCAACGACGAAAAACCAGGAACCAGTGGATCATTCTTCCAGCGTTCTCAACGAACTTCGGTAGGCGGAAATAATGATCCTTTAGACGAGGGCTCTGGTGACAGTTCACCATCCACCTTTTTGAAGGTACGCAATGCCTCTAGAGAACGTCCAACTGTCGAAAAGCCGAAAGTTAAGAGACAGCGAGTATCAGGAGAAGGGCCACAGCACACTGAAGATGTAGATGATGATGATAACGACGAAGGCATTCGCATGGATACTGATTCTTCATCTAGTGATGAGCTCCACATTGACGAGAATGAACACTTGGACGATATGGATCGAGAAGAGCCCGATTCACTTCCCGTGAAGAAAGTTTCATCTCGCCGGAGTAGCAACGCTGAGGAAGGTGTATCAACTACCATTCCGCCATTATCTAGTCACATTCATCGTTCACAGCTTTCAGAAGATCAGCCAGATTCAAATATTACTCGTTTCGCCGTTGGTGAGGCAATTGCGTCCACTTCTGCTGCAGCAATGGCTCCACCGTTGTCCAGAATACTGGAAAATTCCCCACTTGCCGATGACTTGTTTCGCTTGTCCGCTTTTGATTCCCAGGAGCTTGGGCGTGCCAGGGCTGAAGATGAGGACTTGCATCGTCGTCGAATAGGGCGTGAAAGGACCCCAGCTCCAGGTAGCAGTGATCATGTAGAGAACCTCTATTTCCAAAAGGATGTCAATGAAAACAGAGGACCGGAAGCGTTCCTTCAAAAAATGCACGGGAAGCAACGGCTAATGTGGGCTAGAAAACTGTTTTTCTTGAGTACAGAACTTGTGTTCCCTGGGTTTAAGGCATACAGTGACAACCGAAATCAAATGCCAGACTACAGTAAGAAAAAGCAGGAAAAATAATATTTATTTTTAACCATTTATTGGTAAAATAAGTTTAATTGTAATTTTGTTATGTTCCTAGTGGGTGTCAGGG
Organism: Entomobrya nivalis; assembly: GCA_034695485.1. Lineage (NCBI taxonomy): Eukaryota > Metazoa > Arthropoda > Collembola > Entomobryomorpha > Entomobryidae > Entomobrya > Entomobrya nivalis. Next base: position 2,115 of record JAQFZH010000755.1, read on the forward strand.
TAAGGTCATCGTGTATGATGCAAGCGCTGTTGTATGCTGACGCACTCTTTTTCATCATGTGGATATTATCTTTTATAAGTACTTCTGACATTTTGGTGAGTTTTTAGAAATGCACGTTTCAAATTTCATACTTTTGGATATTGTGTACATTTATCAGTATAAAAATCTTGTTTAAAATTTTAGATAACCGTTCTAAAGCAACTCCACGGATATCTTTCAATCTGTCTGACATGCTTGTTTATCATTGTGAATATTCTCCGACTTCGATTTGGACTAAAGGGAAATGAAAATGACGAAGTCCAGTATTTGGCTCTCTTTTGGATGACAACAGTTATAGTACAAATCCCACTGTTCACTTTCATATTTCTTACGGATCTCTTTTGCCCGGTATTAATGGCTTTCACTGTGACAATGGACGGTGCCATGATGGTTTTCATACTTCTCGAGTCGATCGTAGGCTTCATTCATTTCCGAAGTTTGCTAAGAGATGAGTTGAATGTGATAAGGATGGCTCGACGTAGCAAAGAAGCCAGTCAGTCAAGAGCGAATGTTCCCTCATCTCACCGACTTGGACTCGAGAATCAACCTCCAACTCTTGGAATTTCAAAATTGCAGCATAGTTCTAGAGACGCTTCTTCACATTTGGAGGCTGATGGTGATTCTTCTAGTGATACTGAATCCGAAAATGTGGGATATGGAAGTCGTCATCGTCATGAAAGCATGGATTTTCGGATGCGTATACAGCGTCTTTCAGAAACTCAACGGGAAGAGCAACAAAACGTCAGGGATGACGATGACGAAGATTCAAATTCTTCAGAGCAAGTTACGTCTACTTCAGACACCATTCGCCAACGTCCCATCCGAGCACATTAGTACACAATTATACTAAACTTATTTGCATACGTATTGCTGCTATAACTTGTACACTCGTTTATTTAAAATTAGGGAAGTGTTTATTTTGTTTGACGTATCATCATCATCATGATGTGTTCCTAACTTATCCAGGTTCATATTTTCGTTTTTATATTTTTTTGATTATTTTTACTTTATGCTCAAATATGTATTTCTTGCCGATTTCCTCAAGCCCGGAAGTGTTCTAAATGTACAAAACTTCACTGCTGACTGTATTATTGTGTAACTGTATGTATCGATATCCGTAATACCCATAGATAAAAACCAAAGTAGTTATTAAAATAGCTATTTTATGACTTATCGTTCAAATAGGAAAGTACTTGATTTGATTACTTACTGAAATGGGTAAAACTCCTTTTTTATTTTTGTACGCTTTTAGAAAGTCTGTAGTATTCGTCAATCCTTTGGGTTTATATTTTAAATTCACGAATAAATAATTTAAGCAATATATATGATATATGTATGTCGTCCTCACTTAATTTTTGACTATTATTATTATGATAAGCCGTCAGTAATAATATATTGATAAAAAATATTATGTGTATTTTACATATATGCATTTTGAATTTAAAGTCGGTTAATATGAGCCGTTGCACAGTGGTAAGAACACATTGAATAGTACATGTAAAGGTGATTTTGCGTTATTCGTGAAATGTTTTCTTTGGTCTCGTTTTAAATGTGTCTTTCATGAAATAATTATTTGACGTATTGTGTATAACATTACAAATTACAAGATTCTTGTTAAACTGGGTGATTTTTTAAAACTAATTCGGTGCATTTGTAGTTTAAGGCTAGTATTATATCTTGCAATAAGAAAACAATTTTGTTAACGTGAATGTTTATTCTAGGAACTTTTATTTATACAATCAATAAATCTCTGAAGTTCATTATTCACATAGTACGAACGAATATATATGTATGTTTTACAATGCAACTGACGATCATGTATCAATCATTCATCACATTCTATTATTATAACAAAATTAATTTTTCATGAAAATCTTTCATTATGCGTAAAGCATAAAAACACATAACAGAACATGCAATATAATTACAGAATACAAACTTTTATATTATATTGCTTGTATTTAACTACATAAACTATAACTAACATTTTCTAACCAGTAACATTTTTCATGATTTATTTTAAAGCGTAAAATAGGAAGTTTTATTTATACGAACAGGAAAGTAAAAGGTTTATAGATAGATTTAAAATGCTTTGTACAATGAAACTTGCTCTTATATGCAATGACATAACATGATAAATTTGAAAATCTTCAAACACTTTTTATGAATATATCCCTTTGTAAAACTCTCTTCTACATGCAATCATCGGAATGTTGTATGTATAGCTAAATTACATGTACTTAAAAAATTGTTAAACACACCAGTAAATCAAATCGCATCATTTTTTGTCTCCATCAGACGATGGCGACGGTGAAGCATCAGACGCATTCACTTGCTTTGATTTAGGATTCTCCAGTGTTTCCTTGCTTGTTGATTTGGGTTTACTGACATCCGCTACCTTTGATTTGGAATCTGCGTCTGTCTTTTCAACTACTTCATCCTCAGCCTCAACCCCAGTCTCATCGGATTCCTTGCTTTTCAAATTAGTATCTGAGGAATCGTTCGAGGAATCCTTATACTCCGGAACAGGTATAACTCTTAACTTTTTATGCTTATAATTTACATTGGAATCTGACTTGGACTTCGATTGTGAGTCACTATTTTCTTCACTTTCGACGGTCGACGTATCATTGTCTTTGTCCTTTTCTTCATTAGTTTGAGATGTCTCGGTGGGTAATTGGGAACTGAAAAATGGATCAGACTCCTCTGCATCAGTGTTCACTACCTGCTCAACATCTACTGGTTCATCTTTAACAGCCGCATTTAAAGTTGGGGTAGAAGTAACACTCTGTTTTTCCGGTGTTGGTTTTGTCTGATTTGATGCTGAGGATGACGGACCATTTGCACTGGACTTTGAAATGGCACCAGTTTTAGAATGATGAGTTGGCGTTGCGATTGCAAGTAACTTGGCAGGTACGCCTATAATGTTCTTGGCAGGTTTCACTGGCATTTTCCGTATTATTGCCGGACCCAAACCTCCTGGAGTTTTGATAATTGTAAGCACAGACGAATGAGGGGGTGGGACCGGCTTAGCTGGTGCTTGTGTTGTAGGAGTTGAACTTTTAGCACTTGTAGCTACTGCTGTCGACGAAGGCGTACCCTTATTAGTAGAAATTGGCTTCTGGACTGGTGCGTCTTTTTGATCTTTAGTGTTGCTTGAGAGATTTCCATTGGGCTTAGCATTTTGGACTTTGGATGCTGTTGGTGTAACACTCGGCGTTTTAGGTGGTTCAGTGTCGACTTCCTGTTTGATGACTACAGGCGATGTTACGCTTGCGCTAGTACTGCTGGTAGGGCCCTTCTTTGTGGAGTCGGTAGTAGATGCAGAGACACTTGATTTTGGTTGCACGGGCACAGGCACAGGGACGGTAGGAGTTGCCGCAGGTTCAGGTGGGGGAGGTGGTGGGAAGTGTCCCGCAGTTAAAAACGTTTGAGTTCCAGTAGTTCTTTTATGAGTCTCTTTGACGATTTGAATTCTAGCAATGGTTGCTGGAACTAGGGTGGCTCCTTGGACTTCACCCCTGGAATCGCCAGCTATTTTATCGGATCGGATTGTTTATTAAATGTCTCCAGAAAGATTTGTTAAATTAAAGTTAATTGCACATGAGTACTTACGTTTGTATGATGAATATCTTCGACGGAAATTGCAGTATTTATTCATGAGTGAATCTGGAGAATTTTTAATAGAAGTTAACTGCTGAGCCACAGCTGGATTCCGTTCTGAGAGCTGAATTTGATAAACCATTCGTTCAATTCTGGATTTTAGTTGGTCTTTTGCCACCTCAATTTGACAGTAGGAATCATAAATTTCCCTGTACAGTTGAATGCAGCAATCACACAAAGGCAGGTCACAGTAATCAAACACATTTTCTCTTTCCATGTCAAAAGGCAGGAAAGGAAATTTGAGATCCTTGTAGATATATGTAAATAGTCGCTTCATTCTCTGGTACTCAGTTGGACAAGACATGTGATTAATTATGTAGTCACTTGGAGGAGCTTTAGAAAGACAAATGCTGCAAAATGGAAAACGATTTTTGACATTGGCTGTCGCAACGCTTTGCCGCCCACGTTTACGTTGCTGTTGCTGCTGGAGTTGCACATTAGGATCCCAATCCGGATCTGTCTGACTTGGGTCTTGCGGATAAGGCATACCTGCCTGATCACTTTTAATTGGTTGAGTACCAAATGTTCCAGATTGTCCCAGTATATCTACTTTCCTTTTTCTTCCTCGTTTCTTAGGACCATCTGGAGTAGGAGGTTCCTGAATCTCCACCTTTAACGGCAATGCTTCAAGCATTGAATCTTGTGATTGGTCATGGTCAACAGACGTTGAAGCCGAAGGATTATGTCGCGAAGCTTTCGGCAAAACACGTCTGAGAACATTAGTTCCTGCTATTTTCTTTTTTGGAATAGTAGTACCCCCATGTTTAACAACGTATCCAGGCCTGGAAACACGTTTGCTGATTAGCCGGTTCAAAACCGCGGAAGTGCTTTCAGAAACGTCTTCCTTTTTCCTTCCAATTTTACTGGAAAGGGAATCCTTTAAAAACCTTTTCTTTCTGGGCGCTGTGTCTGTTGTCAGTGGAGTAAACTGAGCCAATTCATCTTCCTCTTCTGAATTATCGGGACTTTCATCCTCCGTGTAGGTCTTCGCAGCTTTTCTGGCCTGTTGTCGAAGACTTCGTCTCGTGATCAAAACGGGTTGTTCCACAACTGGGGGCTCTGGCTCTGGCTCCGGCTCGGGGGGTGGTATTATTTTTATCAGATTCAGAGGCTCATTGGGGTTATGTTCAGAAGTTGAACCCCCTGGAGTGTTCCAATACGCGTTGCGTCTTCTTCGCCCCATTATCGTTGTCGCGTCGCTGAAGGCTGGTCAGTAAGAACCCTTCCAGTTCCAGTATAAAAGCAATTCTCTGTAAATTGATAGAAATAAACAGGATTGCATGAATTATGAATCACATCACTAGAGAGCGATAAGTTGACGCACATTTCTCTAATGAGCTTGGTATGGTGTATTTTCCCATCAAACTGAGTGCTCGACAGACATTTGTATAAGTAACATATTTAATTAGCTAACCCTTCCACGGAACACAATCTATTTTGGGCTGATGCAGCAGCACTACTCACATCAACCAAAATTCAACAAATGCCAAACGGATGGACAGACCCGACGAACTTTTTAAGTTTGCAGATGAACAGTCAACTGGTCAACAAAGTTAACTAACGACTGTCGCCACAAAACCATGAAATGATTTTAATGGCAAAATTAAAGGGTTCAACTCAGAAGATAAGTCTTGTCCTTATATTTTGCTGGTAGAGCTCAAACTAAACACAATAGCAAGTGAGACTCACAACACACGATTTTATGACGAGCTTTACGCGTACATGGTTTTCGGACTTTTGGTTAGAGGAGTATTTGGCCTAAGTAGCTATTTCCGTCAAACGTGATATAGATATTATTTAATAGTAAAATGTTTAACGCTGAAATATAGTTCTAACTGCATAATAGTTATTCATTAACTATTATTATTTATTATCAATTCAATGTACTACTAAGCAGCTACTGGACACTGGACAGACCAGTATACTGGGCAGCAGCTCAGCACTTATGGTTTTCAAGATGAATCCAAATACTAATCGGCAGATTGCGTTGCGTTTTAAGATTCTTATGGAAAGTATTAACAGGTAAAGTATCCTTAAATGCTGTGATGTATAAATGATTCTTTCCAATTAATTATTACTACGAAAACGTTCTTTGACAGTCTGATTGATTTAACGACTGAGCCTGAAAGTCATTAATCAATGAAAAATGCTTGATTGAATTTTGCAGTTATACCTCATAATAATATTACGTTAGAAGTGGGCTGAGTGGCTGAGAATATGGTTTAACTTCTACTTGTTGCTATTTTGGTCAAAATTCATGGTTCAACATTCCTGACACCCTGTTTATAGTTTTTGTTTTGAGCTTGAGCTAGCAAAGGGTAAAACTACGGTAGAATGTGTGAAATGCGAACGTGACATAGTGAAGCAGTGTGTAATGCTGAAAGCTGCTTTACTTTACAAGATTACGGATATACGAGCTTGTGAGTTGGTGCACCAAAAATTTTATTACTGCAACTCAAAGGAAGGGGTCTTTCATTAGTTTTGAATTTTCATGCAGACAAAATAAGAAGCTTCTGCATTTTAAAATTACAAATTAGTAAAATATAGTAAAATTATATGGCTTTGTTGTAGCATTAACATTTTTGATGTCTTTGTTCATTATTACGTCTGACCAGTAAAGAATGCCCTTATGTCAGCAACTGTTACTGAAAGATCCCTAATCCGAGGTAATATTTGTAGCAATTGTTATCGTAAAAAAGCGATTCACTCGGTTATAAAGAAATGTAATATGCTCAATAGGCTGTCGAGAAGTTGCGCGATATCATTGTGTTAGACCATCCAAATATATGAAGTATGGAGAATATAATTTTCATAAACCACTGTGTCTGCTCAATTTTCAAATTATGGTACATAATTATATTATACCCTTTGAGTATTTAATTCATAACATGACTAAAGGAGTCAGTTTCTCAGTACCGCTTAAAGTTCCAATTCCGAACACGGTTCAATCAGGCATCTAGATGGAGTTACCAAATTCGTTACAAAAGCTTTAAAAAAGCATGAAGTCCAAAGTCCAACGACAAAAATACTATTTAATTGTGCCATTTTTGGATTGCATTTGGGAACGCTTTGCTTTTGTATTTAGTGTAGTGTAGTATATCTAAACTTACTTCACATGTCTTGGTGGCTGTCTGTCACAGTCACAGTCTCTAGTAGTTTCGATTTCGAAGTTGAGCCAGACAGACGGACATACCGAGTGATACACAAAATGAAATCAAGTACAAAAAATGCATTGAAAATGAAAAGGGTATTGAATAGATGACAGACAACGGAGTATAGACAAATATAAAACAAAATGAAGCTCTGAGTGAACTTTAAGTTACCAACCAAAATATAACTACAACATCACATTTCTAGCATTTGAGTTGAGTTACTAAAAACGGCGTTACCATCATATAATCACCATTATGTTCGTTCACCTACTTCCTACCTAGCATTGTCATGTTACGAGCTACCAAAATATGAACGATGATGAAGTTTGAAGCGGTTCCAATTTCCAATCCAATGTTTGCATGCACTTATTCATAGGTTTCACATCCCCACCAAATACTAATCGAACAAAGGATTCTTTTTTATTTTAACTAACTAGCCAAATTAGATGTTTAGTTTTAAGCCATGCTATTAAAAGAGACAATTATCTGAGAAAGATTAGAAACACTTGCTGGTTTTATTCACATTTCACTATAACTGTGTTTACATTAATTTAAAAAAATAATTTATAATACGTAAAATATTTCCTCTAATGAACGGGAGGAGGGAATAGTTCCCATAATACAAGCTGCATTTCCTTTTTGGATTGCAATACTAATTCTCTGGCGTAAGAAACTTGTGGCCCGTTGTTCACCGGTTTCACTGGCAATCTTCTTTCCAAGAACAGAGGAAAAATCTATTGCTTCTTGACACCATGGCCCAAGAGTTTCAACAGCGAACGGGATAAAATGATGACCGTCTTCAATTATTGTTTTGTTTTGTACTGATTAGAGATGAATCATTGCAAACGTGCTCTCCTGAAATGAAGAGCTTAATCGCACCCCACTTTCTAATTCAAATTTAGTTTGGCGATTCCAAAAAAATACGATCGACTAGGTTAGGCACAGAGCTCTTAGAGGTTAGGTGCACAAAGACTGTCATGTCCAAGAGGCGTCACAGTCACAACAAGACTACACTCTTATCGATGAGCTCTATGAAGTTTCCATAACTCTTGTGCGACTATTCAGTCAACGAATTTAATACGTAAAAAACAATGACTAGGACATGAATAAATTAACTAATTCATTATTAATTAAATTCCTGTTACATATTCTGGACTATGACTAATGACTATATACTATGTGCCCTTCCGTAAATTGAAGAAGTTTATTGATTTTCGACCCATTTCAAGTCATCTTAGTTTAAGGAGAGAAAAATGTTTTAGTGTGATAAATCTCCGAGAATAATTACTGGATTTGCTGTGTTTTTTTCCTAAACTAAGAAGCCTTATCATCAACTGCCGCCAAAATGATGTACGCTCCTTCAATGATGATGACACAGCCGGCAATGCCGATGGTAATTGCTGCGCCTGTCCCAGGTATAGCTTACTCTACTTTTGTAAAAAAAAATGTCTAATTTACTTTTTTTAATTGCAAAAAAGATAACAATGTTAACAAACTTTAATTAGGCCACATACCACCCGGCACACCACCTGGCCTAGAATTTTTACTTCCAACTCATCAAATCTGGATACAGCAACAAATGGAATGGGGAGAAAGTTAGTTGCATTGTAATTTTTATAGCACTTCATAGTATACCTCAAAAAATACTTATCCCTTTGTTCTTCAAATACACTCATTTAAGTTCTCACTGGAATCAACACGAATAATAGATATCACATTTTAGACGCGTGGGGTAGGTGTTCAATATTTTAATTTTATTTGACAAATCGTTTTACCAGTTTGATTTGTTAAATGGATGTCAATTCATTGCAGGTCGAAGAATGTATTTTGCTGCTGAAAATTCGGATTGTTGCAGCGTGGCATGTTGTGGCAACTGCCGTCCCTGGAATATCAATATTTTTGATTGCATGGGCCAAGGTAAGATTTATCCTTTTCTTAAGATTTTGTAGCCCTTTCACCCTTTTTGTCCACTGATCACGGATGGTTCTAATTTTAATAAGTTTATTTATATTTTAACTAGCTATTATGTCAGGAAATCGGGAAGGTGGTTGCTTTACTTGCTGCGGCAATGTAGGTGTGAAACAGTGCTTACATAAATGAAATTGGCTTGCCATTCACATTCTTGTCAAAATTGCATTTGTGTGCATACAAAAATCAAACATATTTTATAAAATTGACTGGCCACATTCACTTCACAAATTAAAATTTAATTTTTAGACATGTCAAGTATTGTCAACTACAGGAATTCCTCTCGGGGGTGTTGTTCAAAACTGTGAGGTAATTTTCATTATGCAAGGCAAACATGCTGACAAGAGTAACTACTATTGTTAAGAGTTATGTATAAATCATTAATTCATTGGTAATGTTTAATTATGAACTTGTAGTGTTGTTCAGCCTCATGGAATATTACGGACGGGGGTGGAAACCCAGTGGTACTTCTGAAAGCCCCTGACTGCAGCGTATGCTGCCCAGGTGCAGCGACATGTTTCGAAGTAAAAATTATGCACATCAATGCCTTTTTGCTTCTAGCTATAAATTTTTTCGAGACATAAAAACATTTAAATGTTGGTTATTCACTAAACAGGCGGACTTTCCAATAGTGACTTTTGAAGGAGGACAGCAAATAGGAAAAATTACAAAGTATTTTAGTGGAATGTTGCAGGAAATGATGACTAATGCAGATACTTTTGGTGTAGAATTCCCACCCGATCTTGATGTGAAACTTAAAGCAACTCTTATTTATGCAACTTTCCTCATTGTAAGTAAACAAATACCACTATTTAGTTATGAATTAAATTCAAACAAAACGAATAATGTTTGATAATTTTCTCCCTGCTTTTCAGGACTTCATGTATTACGAAAACACAAACCAAAATCGTCATCACCATCACGGTTATCATCATCATCATGGCTGGTAAATGACTGTGATAACTACCATCTTCAAGGAATTACAAACGGATATTGTTGAATGACAATTGCCTTGTTTTATTTTTGAACGACTGAATACTTTATTTTCAAAATCTTGTGTAATTTTCTTTACTAAAACAATTACAAAAAACTACTAATCTATTAGGATTCGGTTCTTAAACTTTTTAGATATTGCCTTACTTTTTGTTGTCACAAAATGCACAATAAGGCACAATTTCTCACACAAAATTTCATAATTCGTTATCAGACGAATTTTCGTCGGGTTGTGTGTTGTTTTGGCTTTTAGTTCCATTTACAGTTGTTTGGAAAGGTAGCAAATTAAGTTTTCTCCAGAAATCCACTCGAGGATGAAACGGCTCGTCGATAATTTCACAGGTGCGATTTATTTTCATGAATTTAATTGGAGTCTCAAGTGCTTCAGTTTCAAGTATTTCAACAGCTTCTAGCTCCCCAGTAGTGTACCCACTTGAATTCGATGAGTCAGAGGTAGAAATACTCCCAGAGGAATTTAGTTCCGGCCACGTTATGTTGTTTATTGATGGAGGAAAACTATTAAAACATGATGAGTTTGATGCTACTTCAGAAATTAAAAATATTTAAATATCTTTCATTTATTTTTAAAAAATTATACCCATCCTTGGCAAATGCAGTCCATGTTTTCACAAGCAATTTCGACATATCATAATCCCCGTAAGTTTTTCCTTTCTCCTTTAATTCCGATTGGAAGGGAAGATTGAAAATTAGTGGGAGTTCGTCTTCAAAAATAAAATGATAGACAGTTGCATGAAATGTTGCAAAAAAAGTAATGCATAGTTAGGAAACGCGAAACTGACAACTGATACCTCCATGTGCTACTCCGTAGGAAATCTCTGGTACACGTAAAATGTTAGACAAAAACCACTTCCAACTTCTACTGACAACGACATCAGCAGCTACAGGAAGTGCAAAGGTCATTCCAAACAAAACTTTTGCGAAACTAAACTTTCCTTCGTAGGCATACAAATAAGGATATATTGGATGCTGTCCGCGGTGCATTTCCAAACTATTATGAAGCCCCTCAAAGAAAGATCGATCAGAGAGAAAATTGGTTAGTTCATGTAATACTTCCATATCAATATCCACACTCGAGTTTCCCAAGTAGAAAGAACGTATTTTTTCCGCAATTTCAACTTTATTTGGCTCATCATAAAAACGAAAGAGTATTGGGACCCACGTAGTCCAGTTCTTATTTAACTCGGTTCGAATCGTTTCATTGCGAAGAATCGCTGAAATTCATTCCAATACACAGAAAATCAAGGTAGTTTTCATTGTCTTTGCTCTTTGTTTATTTAAGTTGTGCAAAGGAACAGTTTGCCTTTACTTACGGGCAGAATATATAAGCCCTTCTTCCGAATTCACTCCAACCAACCATGGGACCTTGGCTATATTTCCACTCTTAATTATTTCCTGAGGTGGTTTAGAAATGAACGCACCTTCTTCTTGAAGCTCAATCGTAGGAGCGTAAAGAGCATATTGACCATGCAGGATATCCTGTTTAAAATTTTACATTTTAAAAGGTTACTGGCACTACTCATTAAGCCAGGCCTTCCTGTTGATTTACCTTACAAATATTTATATGGTGTGTATACAATATGATTTCTTACAGAAGCTGATCTTTGGCTTTTGGCGATTTTATCTGAATCTAGATTTCTCAAGCATTTCGCTGTTTTAGTCATAGTTGCTTTTAAGCAGTTCATCTGACTGGCGAACAAACGGGCTTGTTCTTGTGGATCATCGTGACTGGCCCATGATACAAATACATTGCCACTTTGGCTGATTGCTTGATGAAATAGGCCTGGAAAATTAAACTTTTATGTTAAGATTGCATGCAATGAAAACATTGAGTAAATACCTGCAGTTTTTTTATTTAATACCTCGGGACATTGATGAAAGTAAATGATAATGCACGCACGCTCCACCTGCAGATCTGAGAAAACACAGTGTGTATCACATTTATAAGTTTGCAACCTAATCTTGCAGTGTGTATTAAATTACAACGTAATTGAATCACATACTCTCCCATAATAGTGACCTTTTGAGGATCTCCTCCAAAGTTCCGTATATTTCTTTGAACCCATTTTAATGCTGCTACTTGGTCTTTAAGCCCTGCGTTTCCGTTAATATTTTCTGCTCCCAAGTTGAGAAAACCTGTATGATTCATGAAAACAATGTCACTTTCACTGCTCCTTTCTAATTAAAACAGTTCTGTAAATTGTGTTTCACAAATTACCGAGAACACCTGAAAAAATCACAATAAATTGAGATTAAAATATTGGTCAAACGGTAAATGACAAATGTAACTATTAAGACTGCATCCAATTATCATAATCGTTTACCCAGTCGATAATTCACAGTGACAAGCACGACATCAGATTCCAACATATACTTTGGTTTGTACCACTCGCCACTACCGTGCATAAATAATCCACCTGAAGAAGGAACATATATTTTTAAACACCTTAACTCGTCCAGTGACATTTTTAAATCTTGACCAAAAATGCTTTCAAGATTAAAAAGTGTCGCTTTCACTAATGTACAAGTTGAGGTGTTTACAAATATATATTCTTACCATGAAAATATACAATGACTGGACTTAAGGTCAAGGGCTCATCCAAGTTGTAGTCATCGCCTTTACGAAACTGATGAGTGTACACGTTTAGAAAAAGGCAGTCCTCACTTCCAGTTATAAACTTTCCAACGAGGTGAAATTGTTTGCACTTCGAACCATAGGCAGTAGCATCTCTCACTCCGTCCCAAGTGCTATTCCATTCAACTGGTGGCTGTAGTTAATTTTGTTAATTTTTTAAATATCTATATAGATAAGTCTATAGAAATGTTTGCTGAATTAGGGTACATATTTGCACATACTTTAAAACGCAAGTCGCCTATTGGCGGAAGAGAAAAAGGAATTCCTAAGAATTCATAAACGGTGCTTCCGTCTCTTGCCAATGACGTAGTTCCTTCCAGTTTCCCGTGCTCAGTTCGAGCTATTAGCTTGGGCGTTTCAGATGTGAATAGGCCCAGTGATAATAAGAAATTTAAAGTTGAGTTTAATCCTAGCATTATTCACACAATGTTTTGTATATTCTCTTTAAAGAAATGGCCTGTGTAGTTCCGCTAATGTGTAGTTTGTAAAGTGAATATTTTCATTTGCTTATCATTTTTTTAACAACCGGTATGGTGATATGTTTTAATAGGCACAACTTGAAAATATGCTAGTATGAATTTATATCGTGAATTACAAACGTACATTTGATAAATAATCAAAAATAAAATTAAACAATTCTTTATTTACAGAAAGTAAATCACAAATATGAAATATGCATCTATACACGTTAAGATGTTCATCTGTAACTGTAAGACAAAAATATGTATGTGTAGTGTAGTATAATCTTGAGTTGCGCACAACATTAAACTGGACTCGCAGTTTTGTCTAATCAGAGAAGTAATTGATATTAATTGGCTGAAATCAGTTTTATAGACTTGTTTGTTGTCCCTATAATCAACTTACTTGTATGACGTGTGACATCAAGTCATGACTCATGAGTTGACATGAGAATTCATGTCACATGAATGAATGTGCTAAAAAAGATCACGCCAGTCAGATCCACTCTGACCACCCATTATATTTAACGTGCAAATTCCAAATAACATTTTAAAAAATAGTTCAAATATGTACAATTGCAGATCTTTTGCAAAACTTTTATTACAACCAAATAGTTTGAATTAAAAAGCATTAATCATTGATAAATTTAATCGGATAAAATACAAATATTGAATATTTAAATTATCGTTTTCTTCTACATTTAGATTTCGCATATTCATACATAGATAATTTGTACAATCTCAAAATAATATGTATGGTTATTCGTCGAACTGATCATGCGCATGATTATAATTTTTTTGTTGTAATTTTAGTTGTAGTTTGAATTAGTGTTATTCTGGTTATTATTCGCATTCATTCCCATTTCCTCATCATCAGGACAAATACATCTTTTTGGAACGACAAGTGTGGCTGGCGGTTTCCGGTCGTAGCACGATCCTCCGGGACCTTTCTGATATTGAGGATCCAGAGCAGTTTTTAGCTGTTGTTTCTGAGACTGGTTCAACTTGTTTGGATACCGGACTTTGAACCTAATTATGAGGTCACCTTTACGACCTATATATGACATTTGAAATGAATAGAATAAAGTATAACGCAATGACACTATAAAATACATAGCTTTTGTATTAAATATTTTCATTATGTATAATTTGAATCATTTACCTGGCTCTCCACTCACAGGCATGCCTTCTCCAGTAATAATTTTCTCATAACCGGGCTGAATTAGGTGAACATTATAAACCCGGAAACTTCGACTATCCAGTGTATTGATGGGAATAATTACTCCACACAAAGCATCATAAAGATTGACAGTTACATTCATAATCAAATTGTTTTTATCTCTTTTGAAGACGGGATGGGGCTGCATCACCAATTGAAATATAACGTCGGCTGGTTGCATGTTTGGTAATTGATCCCCTTCATTCGGGAAATTGAATTCCATACCTTCCTCAGCCCCCGGTGGTATTTCAACGGTAAGGACATGATCTCGAGTTTCCATTGTGGTTCCGTCACCACATAAAAACCGCTTTGGCAAAATGATTTTGCGCACTGCTCCATTGTAAGCTTCTTCTAAAGTAATTGGGAGATTTCTCGAAATAGGAGGGGCCTTGGGACGAAATCCTTGAGATTCCTTACTGACAAAAGCATCCATTGGAGCACATGCAGCGGCAATAAGTTCTGCGAATGGGTTATCGGTACCAAAAAACTGCCTAAAATAGTTGAGACATGAAATGAGCATTTTGAAGAAAAATGATTAGGATTATAATATTACTCTTGAATGAGTCTTTGTGTTTCAAGTTACTTGAAAGTCTCATCAGGATCTCCATGAAAGACATATGGCGCGATAAACCCATCTTGGCCAACAATACCTTCCTTTAAACCCCGTTCCCCAAACTGATCATATATAGCCCGTTTTTGAGGATCGCTCAAAACATCATAGGCTTCGCTTATAGAGAGGTACATATTATTTCTGTGCATCTCTTCCGCGAGTTCCTTCATTGCCTTTTCTTTCTTTGACATCAAGGGGTCTTCAGGTGTTTTTGGTCGTCTAGAATGGCGCTTTGGATTATAAAACAGGGCCAAATGCTTGTACCTGATTGCGTCACGAAAATTTTGATTAGAAAAAGTCGTCCAAAGATTCAAGAATCCAAGAAATGTATACGTATTTATGCTTACGCTTTTTTGATGTCTTCGTCAGCAGCATCTTTGGGGATGCCAAGAGCGCGATAAAATTCATACACCATTTTGTTATCTTCTTTTTACATTCATACAGTAAGAGACGTTACTTCATGAGAAAGTAGTTGCTTTATGAAGATTACTTTCTTCATCTAGTGGGGGAATTTTCTTGTTTATACCTTGTACTTGAACCTTGAAAGATATTTCTCCGAAGAACGATCGTAACAAGATCATAAGTTCTTTTGATCTTTCAAACAAGATCAAGTGGTGCAAGTTTTTGTGGGATAAAATAAGTTTCGGTAGTAACAACACTGGGATTTGGACGTGTTTTCGAACTTTGTCTTGCCTTCTTCTTACTGTTTTGGCCTTTCATCGGGGCACGGACACCCTAACACCTAATGAATATTTCATGTGAGATTAAGATTTTTAAAGCTCTAATTGCATAAATCATACATACCACAAAACTTTACAGAAGTATCACTGCATTAAACAGTACACGTTGATTGATCTAAAATGTCTGATAACAAATTGACTTGCAAGCCTTCGGATAGGGAGGCAGCAAATAAATGCTCCAATAGTCATTTTGATAACCCTTCTGAACAAAGCATCCCTCCCCACGCACCAAAAAGGAGAAAAAGTAGTAGTAATGATTCAAAAAAAGCGAAAGTTGATCGTGATGCCCAAGAATCTAAAGCAGCATCCAAGCCCATGCCTTCGGAAAGTCAACCACATGCCATGAAAGAAAATCCTAAGGAAAGAGCAGACCAAAATGGACAGTCAATTCCTGTTTCTTCCGAGACAGAGCCTGAGGATAATGCAGACAAAGCAAGTCAAAAATTACCTATTTATTTCTCTGCTGGAAAAGAATATGGAGAAACGACAGAGGAAAAACGCCAGTCAACTCCAGGTTCCTCCGGGGGAAAACAAGACCAAGGCCAAAAAGCAGACGAAACAGGTCAGTCGATTCCTACTGCATCCGCGGAAGAAGAAGGACAAAATGCAGACGAAACAGAAGACTCATGCCCATTTAACTCCGAAGGACAAAATGCAGACGAAACAGAAGACTCATGTCCATTTAACTCCGAAAAAGAATTTGAGGAAACAGCAGACAAACCCGGAGAGTCAAATCCAGATTCCACCGGGAACGAAACAGGACAAAAAGAAGACGAAACAGGTCAGCCGATTCCAAATTCCTCCGGGAATGAACATGGGGAAGTAGTTGACAAAACTGGTCAGTCAAATCCTATTTCACCCGGGGAAGAACAAGGTCAAAACGCAGACGAAACAGACCAGTCAATTCCTGCTTCCGAGGAAGAACATGGGGGAAATTCGGACGAAACAGAGGACTCATATCCATTTAACTCCGAAGAAGAATATGGGGAAAGTGCAGACGAAACAGGTCAGTCATATCCTGCTTCCCCGGAGGAAGAATATGGGGGAAATGAAGATGAAACAGGGCAGCCATTTCCTACTTATCCCGGGGAAGAGTATGGGGAAGGTTCAGGCGAAACAGGCCGGCCAATTCCCAATTATGGCGGGGAAGAAGATGGGGAAGGTGCAGACGAAGCAGATGATGATGGTAGCTCACCCCCACATTTATATAGCCCGTTAGGTCAACAAGCAGCTCCTGCAGAGCCAAAGAACATCTTCGATGTAACACCTTTTGTATTACCTGCATGGGCAGAAGAATTTAAGGCTACCCGTTGCGCGAAGACTAATGACTCTGCATTCCCCAACCCATCTTTTTACCGACGATACTGCTCCACACAAGTATATTTTAGTCGGTGTTGTGAAAGTGGCGGTCAGTTTTATGGGAACAAACCTTTCAATGAATCATATTGTAATGAACTCCTACGAAAGTATAGGGAGCCACATGTTTCGTTCACGAAAGAGGGACCTTTAGAAGGCAAAAATGAAAGTGCACCGACTCATACTCCAAATCCCTCTAAAACAAACACAGTGAATGCGAACAATCAGAAGAAAGAGGATGAGGAACCTGGTTGCTGTAAATGCTGTTGTTGCTGCTGGTGCTGTTGTAAATGGTATTCTTGGATAATTTGGCTAATTTTGGTAGGAAAACGTTGACATTTTCCATTTCAATGCGGACCTGATAACCAACGTCTAATTTTTAAATTTCTTTAAAAATTATGCGCAGCTTATAAATGTATTGGTGCTTGCTTACATCATTTGGTGGGAAGGATGTGGACTTGTAGTTTTAGTCTTTGAGGATATGACTAACTGGAAAAAATATAATTTCTTCAAATGGGCTAAGGATATACTTGGAGTAGATTATACTATGCAACTATTCCTAGCATTTTTAGGGTACTTTGTATACTTTTGTCTGGTTTGTTGCTGTTATATTTATTGCAAAAAATGTACTATACCCGACGACCCCAAGAGTTTTTGTACTTGTGTAAGTTGCTCTTTTTTAAGTTCATATTCTAAAGTTTCAAATTAATGAAACTAGTAGCTCGTATTTTAATTTCAGAAAGAAGTTAAACTAATCATCCATATCATTTATGGAGTAGTTATGATAGTCTTCTTATACATGGAGGTTGAGTCCTGGAGATACAACAGGGACAAATTTAAAGGCCAGGAGCAGGCCAAACTGGACAAAGAGCATGCCTGTCTGGGATTATGCCTTTATTTAACATTTGCTCTTTTAATTATTGGAGTTCTCGTATTTGTAATATATTCCTTGGAAAGGAGGCAAATAAGGAAGCGAATACATCCTGAAACGGGTAACACGCAAAACGAACAAAATCGTGGGGGTATGAGCAATCGACCATATTCAGCGCCAGCAAATGGTCAACCAGGACCAGGAAATAATTACATCCCAGCAGCAATGATAGTTCGTAATGTTTGTGGTGAGGTAGTTGCACCAATTTTTCAGCGACCGATGAGGAGGGCACAATCTTTTACGGACTGTGGATTTTCTCATGAGGTGTACCAAGCTTCTGCGGTGTGTACAGATTAATACAATTGCCTAGAATTAAAATGCCTTCACACTTCATTGTTGTTACAGTTTGAATAGCGATATATACACATTTTATTTAAAAAATATTACTTGTTTTTGTTGGATGCAATATGCAATTGTTATATTAAGTACTAGAAATTACTCAATATGTATAATCAAAGATCAAAAATAATTTTTCACATGATTTCGAAATAAATGATCATGTTCATGATAATTTTGTTGTTGAACATGACGAGCTTTGCATTTGCATGACTGAAACTTGCAACTTGTTTTAAAGAACGTCTGCACACAATTTTTGCATTGAACTGAAATCCATTCCACAAAGGAGACTGTGGTCAATGGTGGAAGCTAATAATTTTGGTTCTCCTAACTATTAAGAGTGCCGACACTGCACTGTGACCTTGAATTTATATAAAACGGGTGTAACAACCAGACGAGAGAAAGAGAAACGTTCGTGCACTATTCTAACAAAACTAAAATATAGCATGCATACAAGAAATTCATGCAAACACGGTATTACTCGTATGTTGCAATTGCAAAACCCACATTCACCAAATGGTATGTAGATGTATGTAAGCTAGTTTCTCAGTAAAAAATCAGAAATATCATCTTCTTGCACATCTTTATGTACTACTCTTTGTATTATATGATCATCCTGCTACATGAAACTAAAAGATAAAACATCTTCTAATGTATCTCAAACTTATTTTCATGCCATTGCATTATCCTGTATAGCGTTAATACATTTCTTTGCAAAACATATAGGCATTCATTTCAAAACTGAGAATACATAAACCGGTGGTGGCGCCAGTGCACATGTTCTGAATTGTGGTTGCATATTGTCAGTCGATTACAATGATTTGAACTGGCTGCTCTTTTAACTGCCAGTCGGGTCGATTTTTCGTTAAATATTAGTTGCTTTTATCATTACAAGTTCAAAATGTTGCGAGATTTAGTTTATTACACGTTAGTGGCGTTTGTGGCTCTGATAGCATACACTTACATGAATGATTTATTCGTTTACGTTGGTGAGCCGGTGTATGTAAACTCGGTGTATGGAAAGCTGAAAGGTCGAATTTCTGAGGTTCGAGGAGGTAGAAGAATATACTCTTTTACATCTGTTCCGTATGGAAAAGCCCCTGTTGGAAATCTAAGATTCGAAGTAAGTGATCATGGTTTATTTATCAAGTAACCAGAAAAGCAAAAGAAAAAACTTGTGTTTTTTTTGCAGCCACCAGTTCCACATGGAAAATGGGAAGACGATGTGCTGGATGCCACAAGACCTGTAAAACTGTGTTTACAGGTGGATCAGTTATACAAGAGAATGGATGGACAAGAGGATTGTTTGCAACTTCATATTTACACCCCAAACGTAAATTAATTATAAGATTTAAAAAATGATATTTAAGAACCAACTGTAATCTATATTTTTCTTTCACATATATATCAAATAGATGGATTCGAGCAAGCCATTGCCAGTTTTAGTTTGGTTTCACGGAGGTCAGTAATTGGAAAGGGCATAATATTGAATGTCTTTAATTATTATTGTCATCATTTAATTAACTATCACTCACAGGCCACTTTATGTTCGGAGGTAACAATTTGTACGGACCTGAATATTTGTTACAAAATGGAGATGTGGTTCTAATAGCCGTCAATTACCGGTTAAATAGTTTAGGTAAAAATAATAGTTTAGGTTAAATAGGTAGTTATATTTCCGATATTTAATCAACTTTGAATACTTGTATATTGCTTAGGATTTTTAAGTACGGGAGACGGGGTGGTACGTGGTAATATGGGTTTAAAAGATCAGAATTTGGCATTGAAATGGATTCAAAGGGCAATCAGGGACTTTGGTGGTAATCCGGATTCGGTGACCTTGTTCGGTAATTTGTAATTTCAACTTTATTAACGTGTTTCATAATTTTTCAGGCAGGCAATAATAAAATTATTGCTGCTTGGTCTCACAACAAGAACACGGCAAATAACAATTCCAATCAATGAACAGTAGAAATCCAATAGAAAATTATACATAATCGTAACCATGTACAAATCAAGTTAAATCACGTTTAGACACTAATAACAATTTACATGACTCTATAAACATATTAGAGCTTATCTTAGGAGGAGGTTTAATTGATTGAACAAAATGATTAAGGTTGCAGTGCTGGAGGGGCTAGTGTAAATTACCATATGATTTCCCCGATGTCTAAAGGTAAACTATAATCAGTTTTGTATGTTACCTTCGCTCAGCAGGAAAATGTTCTAAATGAATATTTCGTACTTATGTTTAATGTGCATGCTGAAATTTATATATGCAATTTTTATTCGGCTCTCTATTTCAAATATATATTAATGAAATGACTTTATGTGCACTTTGCATAAAACGATCTAAAGAGTTGTTTTAAATACCACATGACAGGCTTATTTCATCGAGGAATTTCACAAAGTGGATCAAGTTTGTGCCCTTGGGCTTTCACGAGAAATCCTAAACTTCAAGCCAAACGACTTGCAGAAAAACTCAATTGCACCACTGAAGCTTCCAAATCATCTTTAGAGCTTGTCAAATGTTTGAGAAAGAAACCAGCTCATGAGATTGTTGAAGTCCACCGAGAAATAACGGTAAAAGCGAACATTCTTGGAAATCCCGTTATATTTGCAGAAAATGTTTTACAGTAATCAGATTTTTTTTGTAATAGAACATTTTTCATGAAATTGATGCAATATTTGCACCAACGATTGAGGTTACGGATGATCCATCAAGTAAAACCAAAGACACAGTTTTCCTGCCTGATTCTCCATCTAAACTGTATGCGTCTGGAAAATATAGTCACGTGCCTTGGATTGCTGGTGTGACCTCAGAAGAAGGTTGCTTCCGAAGCTCATGTATGCTCTTGATTATATCAAATTACTCATTAATCAATCTTACCTTCCAAATTTACTTATCTGTACTCTATTTATTACATTTTCTACGAAAAAATTTGTACAGTAATTCTACCTTATGAAGATAAATTATCCGAGTTAAATGAACACTGGTCCAAAGTGGCCCCAAAATCCTTCCTGCTGTACGGTGACGGTCTGAAGCTATCCGAAAAGGTGAAAGCCTTCTATTTCGGCGACAAGAGTAAAATGACAACAAAAGAATCAGTAAACGAAATAAAAGGAAATACACCTCAACAAAGTCAACAAATTGGATGGGATGATAAAGAAAGTCTCACTAATGCATACTCCGATCGATACTTCCATGGTTGTGTGCGAGAGGCTGCTTCTCTTCATGCCAAACACGCTCCAGTCCACTTATATTACTACACTTATAAGCCTGATATGGGCTACGGATATATTCAGGAGTCGGTTCGGGCACAACTTCCAGTGCAGTTGGAGATCATTCTTAGTTTCGCAAAGTTTTGGCTGTATCGCAATGTTTTGAACTGGGACATCAATGACTACGGTAAACAAACTTATGCTCGCTTGTGTACTCCGAATTTTATAGACACAAGTTTCGCATTCTTGAAAAAATTTCGTATTCAATATGTGCATGTAATTTTCTCTTTTCAAAAAGGAGCTGAGCATTCAATCGGTTTTCACTTTTCTTAATTTTTGTCAAATTTAATTTTTTGTTCAAACATGACAAGCTCACAGGATTATTTTACATTAGAAAACCAAGAGATTTAAGTATTCTTTATTCAAAATTCCTTTTCATTCATTCATCATTTTCATTTCCATGAAATGCTGTAAACCGGAAATCCGCAAAAAGTTTCTTTCGTATTTTTTCAAGTGAAGCTCTTTGTTACTACTTTTTAGGTGTTTGTCATACGGATGAAATGCAAGCCCTATTCAAACTGAACCCATTGCTGAGTATCGATGAAAATTCTCCCCACTATGAGTTCTCAACAAGGCTCGTCGACCTATGGACTAGTTTTGCCAAAAATGGGTACTTTGCTTTTTTACAATAAACTTTTAAAGTATTTTTTACCTAATATATAAGTCTGGCATTGTGCAAGTGTTTGTCTGTAATTCATCATACCAACAGAGCTGACTAGTTGAAGTAGTAGATATATGTAACGTATATATTTTTGTTTACAGAAATCGAACAAAAGGAAAAAAGTTTACCTATATATTTTGTAAACTTTCTATTTGTAGATCGTGACATAAATTGCATCCCAATACTTTTTTGTTTCGCACAATTTTCTGAGTGAAATGAACGCAGAAATTATCCATTTTCAGACTTTTAGAAAGTTTTACCAGGAAGCTTCATTTTCTCTTATTGCATAACCCAACCCAGACGGTTTATTCAACAAGCTCAAGGGTATAAGTATAAAAATGAGCTTAGAAAGGGCAAAATTGGTTTAGAAAAGGATTTTTGTTTGGTCAAACTATGCATGCTTTAGCATGAGTTAAATAACCTGATTTATAAAAGCAGGAAAATGAAGAAACTTTTATAATTTCCTACACTATTAGTAAATTGTGGGTTTAGCACATGACTGTCAAATTATTTATTTCTTACGTTGTAGTAGCGGCTATAATATTCTTAACGCATAAAATATAAAATGATATTGGACCACATGGCCATAATATTGTCTAATTTTCGCTTAAATATGGAAGATATTTTTTTGACAAACTTCATTCCATTATCCTTATCTGCTAGTTTGAAGACAAGTTTTATTTGACTGTCTCCTATTTAACAGGAAACCAGATGATTTCATTGGGGTATCATGGACTCCAGTTCAAGTTGACAAGAAGACAAATGCGACAGTAATGCCGTTAAAATACCTGCGTCTTGGGAAAGTACCAGCGATGATAGATGAACCTTTCACACAAAGACTGAAGTTTTGGGAGGATCTCAACTTACCAATGAACTAATGGATAGTGCATAGAAAGAAGAGAATACAATTAAGTAGATCCTCAAAAAAGTATTCATTCGAACAAGCAACGAACATAATAAAATTCCAGGAAATATTTTTGGCAGTACATATATAATAGTGATTGACTTAACTTAATTTGAAAAGAAAAAATGAAATTGGATGATATTGATTAAATAATATACTTGTCGTCGTATGCATTATTGTATGTACACAGGCATATTATATACAGAAAGGGACACTTTGTTGCATTCCTTGTTGTTTCAGTTTGCGTATTTATAAATACTAAATACATTATATGTATTCGAGTTAGATAAATTTTCTAGTCTAGGTATCATGCTCATGAAATGACATGTATTTGTCGCCAGTGAATCTTTGAAAGATTATATTGTGATTGTAGAAATACATTTATTTGAATGTAAAATGAAATAAAACTGAATAAAAACTTGATAAATAACTAAATGAATACAAAGTTTTTTTTATTGCTGCATATATATTATTTGAACGTATGACTGAAAAAACGCTTTCATGTAATCGTCAATGCTTGCTGACAAAAAAAGATGTACAACCATTATAATAATGATCGTTGCTCATTATAACATAAACTTTTCGTTAGTTTGAAGTTTGAACATACATAATAAGTACTTATAATATAACAAGTTAAAAAAATTAAACCGATATGTTTTTTTCAAAATTTACTGCAACTAGATTGACCCCTAAAAGTCTTTCATCTATAATTCAGGAAATTGAATTGAAAAATGTATTCGTTTATTAGGACATGACATTTGTAATGCTACTTATAAATTTACGGTGTCTCATTATGTTTAGCTTTAACAAAATACAATAAAACCACGCAGGTAAAATATAAGCTATACCATTTCAAGAGTATGTTTGCTCATTAACTATTTTAATTTTAAATCGGAGACTGGAGTGGAGTAGACAGCAAAATTCAGTTCAGACATCTAAATACTTACATTATTAGCAATGGTACACAGTACACGAAAACAGAAAATACTCTTTTCATAATAGCAAAAGTTTTCAACTGGGGTTTTCAAACACTGGAGTTTCTTGATTATATGTATTCCAAAATCTGGCGAACCACTATGCTTTCATATTAATATGGCACTGCCACTCTAATTATCACCAAAATACGCATGAACTTCGAAAGTAAAACAATGCATGCAGTTGATAGGCAATGACGAACAAAAATATGACAGGCACATTTCACATCACATATTTGCAGCTTTTATGTCCATTCATGCTTTATGAACAATGAATGAATCCTCAATCCTCGTTGTGATAAAAGGTTTTCCAGCGATGGCAATCTTAGATTTTCCCGTAAATTTGCTATGGTACAGTTGTTCCCAAACCTGTTTTAATTTTAATAATCTCACTCAGCAAAGACAAAAGGTAGTAAGTTGCAAGTATACTTGATATGTGGCTGACATAACAATGCAAGTCTTCGCATCTTTCATATTAAAATTTCATTCTGAAATGACGTCAATAGTATGATGAAAATACAATTAGTATATATCATCATTTTATTTCTACGTATACATAAGTGCACAATGTATATATGTACCTATGCATATGTCAACATTTAATTAGTGAATATGAAATAATATGTCGGTAAAGCAAATTTAAATTTGGAGTACTCCCTTATACATGATCTTTCGTTGATTTTTCCGAGAAAATGCATGACGTACATATGTATAAATGAAGGGACTTGACTGACTCATGAGATCCAAAATTCATTTGTGTATATTTCATTTCCAGGTTGTCAGCCATTATTATTATTATTATTATTTAGGCGATATTATATTTATTAAGGGTTGTATTCGAAATATACAAGTCATATGTCATGAAATAGATACAATTCACGTCAGCGAAAGAAAACCCCAGCACTTGTCATTAAACAGTAGTGGGAGTGTATGATTTTTTATGTAGGTATATTAATATGTCTGTATTTCTTTGCGGTTTTCCTCCAATGGCACAATAAGCAGTTCTTTTTGATTCTGTGAAATGAAACTACCCCAGTGATGAGCGCATTTTTGAAGATGCATAATTCATATAAAATGTTATTTTTCATGATTTTCATCGTCATTTTCCTTGTACTGGTTGCAATAATGACCACAAAGCGACATAAATATGTCCTCTGATACAAAGCTTCTACGAATGCGTTCGCTCATTCATTGGTCCAGACGCTAACAAAAAAGTTTCATAACATCTAGTATCTGCCCTTTTTTGTTTGGTTTTTTTTTACACAAAATATGAAGCAAAATTGTCGAAAAGTACAGTACATGCTCATTACAAAGGCTACAGTTACGTCAATTACCTGATAACAGACTACGCACAGGTGATTACTGTGAATACTTGTTACGTTCTTGAATTTCCAGTTTTTGTTCATTATTGTTTCAGACCTCCAGCAAAAAATGTCTACATAATACCCAAAACCAATGGCATTTGCTAATCGTCAACATATGCATCCTGATCTTGTAGAACACTACCTTGCTTTGTGTTCGTATGCATAGCAAACTTATTTGTATTTTTTATTGTTCAATTTTACCAATACTGTAACCTGTAAGATGCGATACTTTGTCATTTACGTTACATGTGACACTAATTTGAATTGTTATAAAAACATGGTTTAAAACCATACTTATGTCTAATTTTCACACACGTGT
>JAQFZH010000756.1:0-27735 GCA_034695485.1 Entomobrya nivalis
GTCTGAAACACATTCCATTGTGATCAGCTATTTATCCTGTACCAGAACCAACAATAAAAAAATTGCCATTTAAAATACATGTGACCTTTTCTTTGCTCTATCTTTGACCCGGGTCAACCGATTTGGCTGGTTAACGAACTTGACCGAGCTATGGTTAATAGTAGTCGATTAGTGAAAACAGAATTCAAAAATTCGTATAAATAAAAAAGTTAGAGAGCGTACGGACGGACGGACAAACGGACGGACACCCGGAACCAACGAACACTATACGTACATTGCATTTTCAATAGGATTCCGAGAATCCTAATAAACAGTACGGTAAGTACCCTTAAGTTACCATAATCCATTTTCATATCAATCGACTTTGAATACTCCCGATGGCCCGGGAATAAGTAAGTAGTAGACCGGAAATTGTGAACTAGGCAGGGCAGCTAATATTATGAAGCGCGCATAAACAGAAGAAAATACATTCTGTTTTTTTATCGTCAAGAATTTCTGTTCATACAGAAATCTACTCAACAAGCGACAAAATCAACTTTTCCTCAAAATCAGTACATGTGTATATTTACACATAAGCAGACAATCAACTTGTCAGCAATGCTGTTCTTTTGAAGATAACTTGTTATTCTCCATCATTCAGTTTTAATTGTTTTGCCAGAGGCAACTATGAAGTAAATTTATGAGCTAGTCAGCGTAGGCTCTCGTTCCTGCGAAAGTACTATTCAAGAGAAAGTATCAACTGTGTGGCGTAGGGAACTCTGATTCAAATTAAACACCTATAAAAATCATCCTCTTAATTTTAGATTTTTTATCCAAATGATTCCATTTCAAATTGGGGGAAGCATTTTTTCAGTGCTAAAATCTTATAATTAACTTGATAATAAGCAATAAAAAAACGTACATTCTGTTTGAAGTAAGTCGTAATCATATGAACCATTGTTTACTTATGGACGTCTTCAGTTTGGTTGGATGCCACAAAAAAGTATAATACTTTTTCTAGACGTTAAACGAGCGTTAGATTACTCTATTTTTCATTATTTCAGATTTAATGAATGGAGAAAGTAAGCAAGAGAAAAACTGATATTTTTAAATGTTTCTATTTTAACATATTTAGATAATTTGATCAAATCGGAGATGTTGTCAACAAATTGGTTCTTAGTAAACCAGACGCAGAATTTCTTTTGATGTTTCCATAATAGTGAAATACAATAGAGTCATATTGTTAAAATAATGTCCCCAAGTTTTGTATGAACTTCTTAGTAGACGATTACTTTCAAAAGGGCGTACAACTTTATTTTCTCCGTTTTTATTGCAATATTATATGAACGAGACAGCCGTACATCAAGCTTTTGCTGCGCAGTGGAAAGTTAATTAAAAAGGTTTGTATTAAAATATATTAAACCAAAAACTATTCTTTTAGCAAAACCAAAGTATGACACAATGTTATATTTGGGCAGTGTCTGTAAGAGCATTGTATTTCTAGTGAAAAGCAAAATCATTTCTTCTTCAAAACTAATATTTGCTAATGGAGCACCACACCATCATAAAAACATTTTAAAGCTTTTGTATCTTTCATTCTACCAAAATGAGAGTTTAATATTTTCCCCTTGTTTAGTCTTGGAACCAAAGGCTCTCAAGTCATTTGAAGATGATATTCTTTCATGAATGGAGTAACAAGAAAAACAAGACCCCTGAAAGCTATTATGCGTATAAGAGGCACTTAAGCACAAGCTGATTTCCAGTGGTATTTTAACATTTTTTTTGTTAGAAATTCGTATCTCAACCAGAACTTTGTTGAGGAGATTATAGAAAATATAGATATGTATGTGCTATACTTTTCATTTTACCTGAAATCATTTTCTCACAATTTCCTTTTTAAATACGTAAGGTAATCGTCAACTAAATTGTAGCTGAAGTGGGTTTTATTAAAAATATTCTTGCTTTTTGTTGTCTACGCCTAATAATATCAAGAATATTTTGAATTCCAATATTACAGCAACATTAGTACAATAAATTTCTCGTTTCTTTCCATTCGTAGTTTTTAATACAACTTGTTAAGTCGTTAAATATACTATGATTGCTGTAAGTTTTAAAAATCAAGGACCACACTGATATAATATATTGCAACGTTGTTTATTTTTATATAAAAGGCCATGCGTGGGTGGTGAAAAAACTCAAATTTTTAATCATTAGCATTTGCTTAAATATAAAGCTTAATTGTACTATTAGAAGATAATTTACGCATAATAAAGTTGGCAAAGTTTATTCTTGCAAAGCGAAAATGGTGAAATGGAAAGCTAAACACTGGATGTGACTGACATTGTGCCCTTACGTTGATAAAGCTAATTAAAAGTTTATTGTCGTGAAATAATTTCATGAGAGGATCATTGGAGCAATCTTACAAATTAGTATGCAACAAGGTCATTCAATATTCAGAGCTTCAGGTCAGGTTTTCAGAGCATACATTATGCATTCGTGTGTTACGTTTTATAGCATGCACGTTACACAGAAAGGAAAAACATTTCATCACATTCTACTTTCTTTACTGTGTCGCAGTAAAAGTGATAATGCAGGTGACTGAAACGCTCGGCATCTGTAAATATTATCTTATACTCTGAACTATTATTACCATACAACTTTGTGCAAATATTTGTCTTTCATTTGTCATAATTGAGTATTTTACAGGATATATATGTTAATTCCTCTATTGACAAGCAAGTATTATCACTCTCTCCTGCAGCCAAATATGTGGTGTCATTGGACTTTACTTTGGAACTAGTTGCATTTTCTAAGCTTGCCTTCAATAACAGTATTACAGCCTACATATTTCGATTTACTTACCGACGTTGACAATATAGCAAAATTATTCGTAAAGTTGAAAGTGCGTAGCAAGCCAGCAAAAAAGTACTACTATTTTGGAAGCGTTCATTATGTCAGTTTTCTTAAACATAATTTAGCATTTAGTTGAAATTAATTTTTAAAAATCGTATGCACTAACGTATGCATATTATGATACGTCCAAAATATGAAGACAAAACGATAAAACTATCTTTTTACTCTTGGTTTCAACAAACCCGCTGAATAGAAAAAACAATTCCTTTGCAAAATAATTGCTTAAATATTTTTTAGCAAAAGAAGAAGACATTTTTTTTAAGCAAATTTAGAAAATATGTTCACTCTCCCACAATACTTTAGGCTGCTTATCTATTTTAACGAAATACTAGCTAAAATATTTCTCTGTATAAATCCATGTAACTAACATGAATAAAATGATATTTGTGCACATAATTCATGAGTTATGTAACTAGAGTACTCCACCACTCTCATGAAAATGCCTTTGGTCATTGATGAATTCTGGTCCACATTACTCAAAGCATGGTTTGAGCTAGAAAAATAAAGTTTTCATTAGATAGACATACACGCTTACAATGCACATTGTAACACCACATGATGTGTTTGTTATTGATGAAAAGTTTTTATGTAATGTAAAAGGTTTCTGTGTCTAAATGCAAGCAGGTTACAAGATCAAAAGAGAAAAGTTTTTCGTGAGTAAAATAGTTTGCATGTAGCTTTACAGCAAATTTGATGAACAGACTAAAAAGGCACTAGAGAAATTGAAGAAGAAAGCCCACATAACATGTAAATTTGTACAAGTATGACCTGTTAAGTTTAAAACAAGATGATTTCCGGAATCTGGCTTAGATATGGTTTGATACATAAAAGTTATTGCAATTGCAAAAACTGTGATTTCAAGCTTCGTTATGTTTAGATGTGGAATGTTACTTTACCGCTTGGTAAAGTGTAGTCACGCATGTTACAACTTTTATTATATTTTGAAGACAATTTATTACGACTCAACGACATTTTTTAAAGACATTGTATTTACTAGCTGTCAACATAACGATAAAGCGTAAAAAATGTGTATCTTTCACACACTTTTCACAAATATACAATTATATGAATATGTACGGATTTCTCTAGTTTATAATCCCAGTTAATGCATTCATCCAATAATCTTTGAAGGAGATGTATTAAGTGGAATGTTTATTGATTGTCTAAAGTAGGGTGCAATCGTATGTTTAATCTTTTGTTCAAAAGTATAACATTTTTGTCTACAATTTAAAAGGGTAATAAAACGTTACTATTATCTCAAGAAAACTTTTTATGGTAGATTCTTTGCCATAAATCTGTTATTCCGGAATGCTGATTTCATTCATGAGTATAAAATGTTATGTACACAACGAAATTTTCTACGTTGTTTTTATTAAACATACAATGTTTTTTTTATCAAAAACTAGTATGCTATACAACACTTGTTTTAGAAATTGTGAAACGTGAAGCAAGGAAACGACGTAACTGTTCCACATGCAAAAGAATGCAGTTTGTTCACTTATATTCACACCTGGAAAATCGTTTAGATACCTTATAATGGTGTTTTTCGTTTTTTGATTGTTGGAGTATGAATGGAACTTAAGTCAGGAAAAAATTTAGCCAGCGCCTTTTCTTTCATATACAAAGCCATATCCATAAAGAAATGTGTGGTCCTATTATAATATGATAGATATGTTTTAAAAAAGCGACTTAAACACAGGCTTAGTTCTCAACGTTTTACAAACACTGCTGTAGTTGAGAAAATTTTGTGCCTAGATTATATTTTAGTCGAGTATCAAGGCATTTGTAACACTCGAAGTAACAAGTTTTGCTTTTTTAAGATTTTTCTTTTGCCTCTTAATCCCTCACATGACCAAAGTGAGATTTAAGATAATGCGAAACGTACACAAGCACCACACAGGTTCCAAAAAAATTATTTACGCACATTATGCGGTACACATTAAGGAAATATGGTATATATTATTTGCCGAGCTTGAAAAACTACTAATGCAGCTGTGACAGAAAAAACTTTAGTTGCATTGTACTTTGTACTGATAACAACCTATTACTAAAAATGTGAAACAAATCACCCACAAAGATTATGCTTTTGTTGTTTGCAGCACTGAAAATGAATTAAGAGATGTAATCAAGTTATAAACGGTAAGAGACTGAAACTATGTGAAGAATTATATTCTATTAAATCAGACGAAGCCCCGAAACTTTAGCCAGTGACAGCACAAAAGAGAAACTGGGGCAGGTCGTCGCCTATATTTTCCTACCATCATATCTAATAAATCAGGTAAACATCAGGGGGAAAAGGGCCAGAAGGCATGCAAAAAGTAAAGCCGACTTCGCCGACAAATGAACGTTTGATTAGTTTGCTAATTGTAATTGATTAGTTTAACGTCATTCGTTTAAAGTAAAAAATTAAACATTTGTCATCTTTTTTTTAATTAGCCATATTTCCAAAATTATTATATATTCTTGGCAAAGTTCGATCACAATATTTCATCTATCGATTGGTACAATAAAGGTTGTTCCCAATTTAAAATGCATGTAACCGGTAATTGGCCGTTATTCCGATACCGTTAAACCGATTTGGCCAATATCAATAGGCTCCGTCCCATTGACCATATAAATGTCCATACCAAGTTTCATGTAAATCGGTTGGACAGTTTGGACACACTGACAGACTTTTTATCCCCTTTCATCCAACGATCTTATAAAGTACTATTCTGGCTTTTAATAAAGCAAAATAAAAGAAAATACAACATACTCAACATGTATCATAAACCGCAATGTTTTTCTTATTTCGCAGCAGCAGTGGCTATAACTTCCATGATCTATTCTAGCTTCATGGCTTCCCAAAACTATTGTTATTGTCAGCAAAAATATAACACACCATTCTTTTCAAACAGTTTCAGTGACAATTTTTGTTCGTGCCAGATCCTCGAAATTTTTGTTGTCGCCAACTGTGTCTTTTTAAATAATCACATGATAGCATCGTTCATGGGCGACGTATTTTTTATAATGCCTGATCCGTATTCTCTGATTTTACTTGATTGAAATGGGACAAAATAGACAACTAAAAAAAAGTTCGATTCCAAATTAATTGGTTTCGGCTTCGGCATTCGGTTTTTTCTAAACGGAGGGTTCTGCTCTTTATAGTCAAGTCAAGAAATTCAGGGTGAAAACAATTGCAAAAAATCTAACAAAGGATCAACACGTTCAGTGGCAAAAAAATACTTGTAGCTTTTATTTTCCCTACTTTTGTATCTAAAACAATTATTTACTCTATGTAATTTGCTTTTTATGTAATGAAAAAATGGTATCCTTTCCGTAATGCCAAAGGGGGTTATCTTTTCGATGCAGTCTAAAATACAAGGCCACGTGGCGTTGACATGACATGAGTACCAATTTAATTGGAAGATTTCAGTTGCCTAATATCTTTTTATTTTAAACAGAATCTGAACTTGTGAGTATTATAAGCTTTCTCGATTTTTGATTACCATGAACACTTTAAATATAATGAATAGTTTAGTTGTACAACAAATAATGAAAAAGTATGATATTCCACGAATTTTTTTATATGATACACTTAAGAGAAATCTTCAGCGTGTCAATGCATATTTTATCTCTGAAGCTAATTAGGAGAAAGTGAAAGCGAAAACGTGTCTCGAATAAAAATCATGATTTTAAGACTCCACAAATTTATCTTCTTCCATATGTTTTCTAGAATAATAAAAGATTTGGTTCAATTTATAGCACACGCAAAAGTTTTGTAAGATAATATGGAAAAATCCTCACAAATATATTTATTCAATTGATGTTCTGAGTTACAATATGGTTTATAAATTAGTTACAGGATTTTTTGGCAGGTATGATGCTATCATATTTGCTTAAAGTATAACAAGTTTTCAGATAAGAAGTTGCTAAAATTAGTTTACACGAAAATGCTTTAAAACCATTATGTTTGTTTCAATACTTTAGTATAAAAATCCATCAATCACAAATCACCCTGTTTAAAATTCAATAAGTACATAAATATTTTTATAGGGCCGTAACAATTTCTGTTGCAATCTTTTCAGCAATTGTCCTGTAAATAATATTTTCAAGGCTGCCACTGAATAAAACTGTTGTTGCTGGTATGGCTGTAACCACTGTTCCCTTTTGTTCGCAAAATGTATTACTAGTAAGTGAGTTTGATTGATGATGAGAATCCCTTGGTCTATATTGATGGCATAGATCAAAATCATTTCTGCTATTAGTTCTACTTCTTACAATACTTCTTCCTGTGTATGCTGTCGTAGTAAAGGTAGGAGCTCTTGCTGAACATTGGTATTGTCCAACATCTTTCATTGGAATCCATGCTGGTAAAATGGATTTAAACATTCGTCGGAATTTCTTATTTAAAAATGCATAGAGAATGGGATTGATGCTACTATTCCAACTTCCAATCCATTGCGCTATAGGCATCACAATTCCTAGAAGATTATATTCCGACGCACTTATACTTTGTGAAAACTTGATAATAATAACAATAATATACAGTGGTAACCAGCTGAAGAGAAATGTAAGAGTAACAATGCCTAACATTCGAAGTACAACATGTCGGGTTTGTTTATGCATTTTTCGGACGGGTGCTGAAGATGCAGAATTTTGCGGCACTGCACGATCCATCACATGGCAATAAATTATCCAGTTTGAGACAAAAATTAACAACAGGGGAACGACATAAAAACCGAAAAGGTTGACAATGAGAAAGTATACATTTCCAAGTTTCTCTATTTTCCATGTTTCCACACAATAGCGAAGTCCATCGAATTCGGACACTTTAACCTCGAACACTATAGCCCATGGAATGGTTAAAGACAAAGCTGCTGCCCAAATCATGAAGACAGTTTTAATGCAAGTTGTTTGAGAAAAACCACGCGGCCGTTCACAATTTCGGTAGATTGCCTGACATCTATAATAAAGAAACAAGGATCATGAAAATTTAAAAGCGAAAGTACTTTTCGGGAATTGAAAACTCACCCAATGGCTCATTAAATACTCAGCAGAAAGAGTAGCTTACCTATCAAGTGAGATTGCAGCTAAGCTGTAGGCGGAAGCACAAACCGAGACTCCTTGAACATATGCCACAGCTTTGCACATGAAAGTGCCGAGTATCCAAGCTGTAAACAGAACCAAAAATATTGACCTTGGAACAAAGTGTATATTCCTATCATGCGTGATCACAGATCATTCGATAGATAATAAAGGAATAGAGGAATTAATTCACATTAAGACTTACGAGCAATAATGTTTGCAATTAGTGTTGAAGGTACACAAAATACAACAACGAGCAAGTCAGCCACTGCTAAATTCATGATGAACATGTTCGTCACATATCTCATTTGAGGACGAAGTAGAACGACCAATATTACCATTACGTTTCCAATCACCCCAACAACCAAAATTAGCATGTAAGCTGCAATGAGACTGATTGTCCATCCCCAGCCATGCCTCATGTATCTCTCGTCAAAAATATTCCACCAACTTTCAAGTAAATGGTCTGCATTATGGTACGTTTCATTGGACAATTGCACATCACTTTCACTTGTGTACGTACCATTTATTTCTGGGGGATCCTCTGAGATTAAAGATGTTAAATTGGCAATGCCTGACCACTTGGTTATTATTAATGGGTCAAATGAACTGTTCGTTTCAAAGCTTCTTATAAAGTATAGATACTCATTATAGCTGGTTGTAATAAAACTCGAATTTTCACTTTCACCAGCAATCTGGGAAAGTTTATTTGATGACTTGTTTTCTTTGAGCCGCTTTACATTGAGTAGAGATGTGGGTTGATTAATAGCAGAAGTTGCTCTTTTTAAGAGATAACTGAGAGACGAAAATAAAGACATGATTTTAAACAGTTAAGAAAAATAACACTTTCACAACTACTAGTAGACTTAAAAGTAAATGCGGTTTGATAATTCTTACATTACCCTGGAATCCTTTTTAAATGTCCAATGACTGGGCTTGAGCATGATATGAAAATTACATTAGTGATTTGATAAGTTGATAATGACAAATTATTGGATAGTAATCTTTATTTTAGGACCACTGACTTAAGCTCGTTTATCAGACCACAAAAGAAACACCTGTAAAATTGCTTAGATATATTATATGAATGATTACTAAGTTATTCAAGAGGATCACATTGTTTTCACTTGGTAGAATTGGCTACTTGGTATATATTTTCGTGATTCACTTTTGGTGGAGAAAGTATGTCCGAACTGGAGAAAAGCTTTTGGCTGACTGAAATAAGAATGCATAAGAGCAAAGAGCTTTAAAGGCCACGACGTAGCAGATCAGCATCTGGCACAAAAATATTGTTAGCAGTCTTGCTTTTCTAACGTTACATTTTGTGCTGCTTGTCAGATCACAAGGGTAACCTATCCAAGCATGCAGAAGAACATACTGTAGCCAAACTACAACAATACATATTCCCTGGTGATCTACAAATTTTTGTTTGGAATTCGATAGCTGTCGAGACTGATAACAATGGCGTTATGAAAAAAAGACAACCAATTAGTTAATTTTTTTCCCCTTTTGATCTGCTTTTATAAGTTAAAGCGAGTTAGATTGAATCCCAATAATGACTTTGTTTCGTTTTCTCCAAAATTTGTAAACAAAATTGGATCATTTCATTTTCCCGAGCTTGATAACTTTTCAAATTTGATGAGTAGGTTTCCAAGACTTTTTCTGTTTGTGCCCATTTTCGAATGTTTTTTTTTTCAGTATTTCAGCAGCCAGATAATGAAAAATCGTAATTCATGATAAAATCATATCACTAATGTGATATTTCAGAAAGAATAAATATTCATAGGATGGTTATAATGAATCGATTCCATAAAAAACAGTTGTCTATTTAAGTACTATAAAAATGAGCATTTGATACATGTCACATGTCGTGTATCATTTTAGTTTACCGTAAAATACCGGTTTTTATTCGTCCGTAAATTGTATTTCCTTGTAAATATGAAAACTGATTTAAGCCCGTTGACCTTAATAAAATTCCCGCAGTTTTAAAAAGTAAACACGCTAACTGGTTTAGAAAAAATACGATATTTTACAAGCTAAGCGCAGTGCGATAGAATTCAACACTACGCATTTACTTAATTCACTTTGGAAAAAGTACCTCCAAACTGGAGAAAAGCCCTAGGCTGACTGATGAAGGAAAGTATAAGCAAGTGCTTTAAAAAACCTACGACGTAGAACAGTAACTGGCATGAAAAGTTTGTCAGTGTTCTTCCTTTACTGATGTTATACTTTGTGTTGTTCATCAGATCACTGGGGAAAGCTACAGTTGCATGTACAAGGACTAACTGTAATCGAACTTCCTCAATGTGTATTCCCTTTTAGACTGTCAATTTGTGTCACGAAAAGAATAAGAATGCTGTTTCTTTTAATACCCAGGGTGATTGGAAAATACTAGACAACCTATCACTTAATATAAAAAGGTCTTTAATGAAATGATATATAACTTAAGTGTTGTTTGTGTAATTCCTCAATAACGTTTTCAATTAAATTATTCCACAATAGTTGACATACATTTTTTCTCTACAAAATCTATCATTGATACGTAGAACAACAATGTTTCTTTCATGAAATTTCACAACGACGTAAGCTCTTTTAAGTATTTTGAATGACTTGATTTCCTAAAACTCAGGTACTCGAGTATACAATGTTTTAATTCTAATAAAGCTTGCGCTGGCCTTATTCATTAAAAGTTTTTAAAGTTTTTACAAAACGCAAGAAAAAAGGGATATTATTTTTTGTTTAGATTTGATGCAGCAAACAAATATTTGCTTTTGATCAACATGAATCATTTGGGTTGGATAAGTGATTTTTATGACTTCCTAATTGATTGGCATTATTATTATGCTTAAAATAGAAAGTTTAAAATGTTTTTTGTCGCGGCATGCTAGAAAAGCAGTGATTAACTAATTTTAAATGCATTTTAAAGTAAACCTCATTTGTTATACACGATTTTACGATTTTAGCATTTTGTATAATTTTGTCACAGAGAAAGTGAAAATAAATGGAATAAATGTACCTATTTTTTAATTATTGGTGCAACTGGAACCTGTAGTCACAGGTTGAAACAAAAGCAAAATTGGATAGCCGTTGTCAGGTATTAAAAACAAAGTAACAAATTTTATAACATTTAATAAGCTTAGCAAAACTGGATTTCTTGAAATATTTTATCCCGTTTCTTAAGTGCTTTGTTCTTATTTAATAAATTGGGCACACAAACGACTAGAAAACTAATATTTGAGCACTTAAGTCATGGTTAAGCAGCTAAACCTTTGTTGACGTCAGAGTAGCTATTTATAAATTGCTTTTAAAATAGCTGTAATATAAAAGTAAGTTCTCCAACTTTTGGGTTGAATGAGTTTCTCGTGCAAAATTATTCTAAAAGTACACTACTTACTTTCTTGTGTTTTCACAACGTTATGCCATTACCGCCTTGTACAGATATACTGCAAACAAAATGCCTAAGATTTTTTTTCTGAGAGTCATGCACACTTATTAGTATCTTATCTAAAAGGATTGAATCTGGTTTCATTCTTCTTTCTAAAGTAAGTAAGTAGACATTTTATATTTTCTGAATTTCACAAGAATTTTAAGATAAAACGCATTTTGCATTTATTACTATTTCAGTTGCAATATTTGGTGTACATACATACATAACCATTAAAGTCATAGCAGTATATATTTTGTATAGCAAAATATTGAATTTATGCTTTGTTTTTATTACGATTGTCACCAACTTATAAACTCGTTTTCAGCTTTGCTCGCTTATGTCTTTTTGTATAATGAATAATGAGACGTGTTAGTCACTTATGAACACCTACTTTGACACTTCTTGGTTGTTGTTGTGAAATTTTAGGTTATGAAAATATGTCATCGTCTAAAAATATTTTTGTAAAACTACAACTGTTTTTAGTGTAAATTGCAATCATTGTGTTTTTATTGAAAAAAGGAAAGAAGGTTAAAGTAAATAAGTTTAGGCGAGCGTTTGTATGTTCACATGCTTCAGGTTTTTATCATGCCATTAGGCCTTGATCTGATCATTCGGGACAACGATGTATGTATGTATGTATGTATGTATGTATGTACTTTGGGGCAGGTATCTCAGATTATGATAGCCTGAGACACCATTGAGGAATCTGCAGAATTGCGATTGTTTCAAGAACCCTTTTCTACATATTGGAAGGCAGAGACAACTGAAGTGAATATTGTGCCCAGAGTCTTTGAAGCATTAGTCAAATCATACTGCATCTCTACCATCTCCCAACCCAAGAGATGTGTGATGCTGCACACAAACTTGCCCTAACACTTCTAGACTCCTTCTTCATTCACTTCTCATAAAGATCTACCATTCCACTATTTTTGTACGAGCAGCTCAGGTATTGAACCTGGACAAATGTTGGCTTAAACAGCTAGAAATTGAATGTTCTAACCGTTCGGCCACTCTGGCTGCTCTATTTCGGGACAACGATTGTCATGTGTTTAAATAATTTTTCAGCAGAACTATATTTTATGGTATTAAGCCGCCCAGTCAATTTTTTATTTCCAAAAAGCACGCGAGTGGGAACAAGGGTTAAAAAAGTATCCTTTTCCGTAATTCAATATTTCTTTCATTATTAGTAAACGAAAACATATAACTGGAACAGTATATCCTAGAAAATGCTATTAAATGCCAGAACAAGTGTTACGTGATGAGAAATGCAATAACCCGATTTATTACACGACAAAATGAAAAGTTGTGAACATAGTGTGTAGTATTATTTTCTTCAAACAAGACGAATGAGTTTCTCTAGTAACGTTTTTTGAGGCCATAGTTCTTCACATAGAAATATTTCCCACACTCGATATTTTGCGAAACATAAAAATACATATATGGCAACGTTCGTTTATTATTCTTGCCTACTTTTCCATTCATATGATTACTAAATAGGCAGAAATTTGAATGCAAGCTCGATCTATGTATCTTAAACTATTCGTATTTGCAAATTTCAGGTTTATAGAACTTCCTCCATTATTAAAAAAAAGAAATAGTTTTGTAATAAGTTCGAAAAGCGTTTGGTGACCTTGTAACTATATGTTTTTTAGTCCTCTGCCTTTCGTTCCACAGGCAACGCACTTTTTTTTGTAAAGAATGTGGCAAGTTATGTATACTTTCATTACATGTAATTCTGACGAGTTGTAATATAAGTCATTGATACTAAGCCACGCTATAAGAGGAAGAGTGTTCTAATATAAATGCGGAGATAAAGTAATGAAAATGAACCGTGACAAGAAAGAGATTTGTTGACATTTTTTGTACATAAAAGCAAACACATGTTTAATTTCACACTTGTTTATGTCTTAAATACGATGTCAAAGCAAGGTCTTCTTCGGAAGTGTGTATCAGTACATATTTCCACTCTAATAGTTATGCTCAAACCAGGATAGTTGTCAAGATGATGTAAAATAAATGTCATCATATAGTATTTCGCAGATGTTACGCATTTACCAATAATACCTTGAACAAAAATAGTTTTTCAATTTTCTAGTTCATAAAATCAGTTTACAATTTGTTTAATGAATCCAACTTTCGATTTTTTTTATGAAATATTTAATATAAATATGTAGTCTAGTGAAGCAACGGTTAAAAAAGATCGCATTTTCACCAATTTTACGAATGTTTTGACTTGATATCAAAAACGCAAATATCATCAAGCATTTCTCGCTTCACAAACCGCCAGCATCAACAACATAGCCTGTCTATGTAGAAATATGGAAATCACATGATTCACAAGTCATGAAATTGTATTGAACATTCATTACGATAGCTTTCATGCAGCAAATTATTCAGTCAAACTCCGTTATTAAATCAAAGTTAAGGTAAAACTTCAATTTTGTTCAAACCTTTTGTAAATTTATATTGACAACAACACAGTTTACAAAACGGGATTACGTCTAAAACCACGACCGGTTGACCTGTGTATGTTTGCTCCAAATTATTTAGATTTTTATGAAATAGTCCTTTTGGGACCTGCTTCTTTATTGATGAGAAGGACGTTTTCAGTAAATAATAATGATTTCGTCAAAATTTCACTAGATTTAGTTTCAAGTACTGAAAATATTTTATTTAGTTGAAAAGCTAAGTAAAATGTAGGGTAAATCCAAATTTTAGTGTCTGTGTTCATGTCATGTTGCTGGTTTGCTAAATACTTTCACAGCTTGTAGTTGAATATAGTCTCATTTTCACGTGGAATTACGTCACAGGCATCCGAAAATGGCAACAGTGCATTTGCATTTGCAAAAAGGGTTTGTAATATTTTATTGCCACCCTTTCAAGGCAGCAGTACATAATTTCTAAAATATGGCGAGAATCGATGCACGTGTAATGGTAACGAGTTCATAAAGAAACAAATTACAATATATAAGTACTTAATTGCTTTGACCTTTAAAAATGCTATGCCATTTACAATTTCGTCCTTTCGAATTTAAACAGGTTATGATTAATAACTTAAGAGGCTAATGTCTTAATAGCCCTGCAAAAATTCTGGGAATAGCGGGAAATGACTGTGTGCTACTTTTCCCGGATGCATCAGTAAATGTACACGAATTTTCCATGCATGTCATATTTATATGCGGTCTTTCGATTTCAAAACCAATATGTGCGGAGAAAGTTGGGTAAAACCATTAAAACCGGCTTGTATTCTGTACAAACACCAAAAATATTTGTTGTAAAAACTTTTTTTGGGTCCAAAAGATTCAAAATTAAACTTTGTCGCTTTACTGTACTTTTATTATTATGTATCGAAGAACTCGTCAGTTATTATGTTGGAGACCTTGAGTTTCTCTGATTTCATTTCCATGCATAAATCCCTAAACAATTTGGAGATTCACTGTGTAAAAAGCTTTTTGATATGAAAAACCAGACTTCTCTGTCGGGCGTTAAGGTACAAATCTGCAAAGTATTCGATATTCGAAATTTTAAAACACAGTTTAATTCCTAGACCGCGTTTAGAATTAATTTCTGGAAAAAATGACAATTTCTCTATGTTCTTGATATACCTTCTGGATTGTCGTTTGATCTTCGTTTTTCCTTAAAAATAGGCTTAAACCTGAACCAGTACATTTACTATCAAGTTACTGTTTTATCATATGAAGATACAGTTCATCTCTCAACGTTGACTAATGACATGCTTGTGTTCGACGATCAAAGGAATTTCAAGTCACTCTATTGTTCTGCAATGCAGTAAATGGGAAGTCTACAAACTTGGTTTTTAGTGCAAATTTGTAGTGATACTTCAACGACTGAAATTGAAAAGGGAGCAAAATTAATTATCGAACTTGTGTATTTTATCTGAACGACCACACTGCTCGTACAGTGTAAAATGTAATTTGAGCGGTTATATATATGATCTGTAAAATTTATAATGTCTGGTTTTTTATTTTAATGGCGTAAATGCAACTATGACTTTATATTAATAAGGCTGTTATCGTCAATGAACTTGTTTTAGTGCATTGTGAAAAAATAAATGTGCTTCTGTTCCATAGTTAAGCCATGATGAACGGTTTTTGACATGCTTTGTTGAAAGGAAACTAGCTGTGCTATAATACATCCTTCTGAGAGCATCTAATATTCAATAAGTGTGATTACTGAGAACAACGAATATGAATAAATGATCTCAATTGGTAAAACGTTCTAGATATGGTTGTAATTTTACTCATCAAATAGCATGTCGCTGAATTCACTCATTTTAAGCTGAATATAAGGAAGTGAAAGCAAAAATATATTTCGACAAAAATCATAAATCTGAAAAACATACTTTATTTTCTGCAGACGTTTTCTCTTGTAACAAAATATTCATATCAATTATACAACTTTCAAAAGATTACTTATTATTTATATACTACACTATTAGTGAAACTAAGTTCTAAATAATGTAACTATTTATAGTTACAATTAGTTTACCAATTAAATACTATAATTAACTTTTATTCTTTTTCATCACAAATTTCCCTGTAGAAGATGTAGTCAAATCAAACGCTGTTATAAGTCTGTTATAATTTCACTTTTGATTCTATCATCAATCGCCGTATGAATAATATTATTAACTGGTGTTATTGTCAACATATTTTGTATTGTAGTAGTTGCCACTGTTCGCGTATGTTCATGGAATCTACTAATAAGTAGATTATTTTGATTATGCAAATTTCTATGTCCGATCGGATGATGACGATAATAATCACGTCTGCTATTAGATCAGCTTTTTGCGAGACTTCTTCCTGTATATGCAGCAGTGTTTGTCAAAGTTTTCGATTGAGAAATGCGTAGAGAATGGGATTTACGCTACTTTTCCAACTTCCAAGCCATTGCTCTATAGGCATCAAAATTCCTAGAAGATTGTACTCCGACTGATTTAAATTTTCTGAGAACTAAATTCCAATCACAAGAATATAAAGTGGCAACCAGCTAAAGAGAAAGGTGCGAGTAACGATGCCACACATTTTCAACACATCATGTCTGGTTTGTCTGTGGAGTTTCCTGATGGGTACTGAAGATGCATAATTCTGCGGCACTGCACGATGCGTGACATGACGATAAATCATCCAGTTTGAGACAAATTATAGCATCAAGGGTATACCACGACAATAAAGTATATATTTTCAAGGTTTGCTACTTTCCATGATTCCACGCAATGGCGAAGACCATCGTATTCGGATACTATCACTTTGAATTTCACTGCCCATGGCACAGTTAGGAACATAGCTGCTTTACAAATTAGGAAGATAGTTCTATTGCAAGTCGTTTGAGAAAACCGTCGAGGTCTTATATAATTTCCGTAGATTGCCAGACAACAAAAGAGAAATTTGACCATGAAAACTTATTTCTAAAAATAGAACACTGAACTATATAACGGATCATTAAGTATTCACAGGAAGTTTGAAGAATATTGCAGTAAGCTAACCTATCAAGAGAGATTGCTGCTAGGCTGAAGGCAGAAGCGCACACCGAGACTCCTTTTGATCATTTGCTAGAATAAATATATTGTTAAAAAATTATCGGATGGCTTACGAGCATTTTTTTACCAAGAATGGTGAAGCCATACAAAAAAATAATCCCCAATAAATCAGCTAGAGCCAAGTTCAAGATGAAAATATTAGTCGCGGATTTCATTTGAGGACGCAGTGGAACCACTAATATTGACATACAGTTCCAATCACCCCAACAACAAAAATAAGTAAGTATGCTGCAGTGAGGGCAATTGTCCATCCCCAGTCATGCCTCATGTATCTCTCGTCAAAAAAATCCACCAATCTTTAAGTAAAAAATCGGCATTCACAAATGTTTCATTGCGAAATTTGGCGCAGCTTTCACTTGTGTATGTGGTTTTCTGTATCCATGTATGCTTTTGATATAGAAGTGGGTAGACTAATGAAATTTCTCCAGTTTTGTTGTAGATGTATAAAATGAATCGATGATATCAGCTTCCTCAGAAAATTCTTCAGGGCCCATTAAAGAGTGGAAATATTGGCTGAGGTTAGTAGTATTAACTTTTGAACTTTCATTTTTAGCAAATGGGGAAGTTTTGTTTAACTCTTTTTCTCTCAGGACCATATCAAGGACCTCTTGCAAGAGGTTGTTGCGTAAATGCTTCTGCTTGGGGAACTGCAGAAGTTGCACGTCACAGGAAATAGTTTAGTGAGGAAAACATGAACATTTTTGTAAATGGTGTGAAAACCAGAGCATTTTAATGCTATGAAGAAGTATCAATACATTTTCGGTGAGTCATTTGGGGTCATGTGTGGGGTCATTTAAGGTCATGTTTGGGGTCATTTTAGGGTATACCCTTGGCCTTGGGTTTTGACCAAGGGGGCTGAAAATCAATAGCAGTCTTGCTCTTGACCATAATGACTCACATGTCAAATTTGGGGTCAATAGGTCAAAGCGTTCCTGAGTTAGAGCGCGGACGGACAGCCGGCCGGCCAGACATGCTTAGTGAATTCAGTAAGTATCAATACATTGATAATTTATAAAAAGACTTGTACAATTATTTATCACAGATAAACTTTATTTAAAGACGTATTAGTATAACTTTTGCTTCTTTTTTTACATTACCCTGTTAATTCCAAAAAAGAATTGAGGAAAAACTACTGTAGAATGCAATGGGAATTTTAGCAGTTTTACAGATTATTAAGTTGTCAATGGTCGTTTATAAATTAAAACTGTTAAATATTTTTAATAATATGTTGTTGAAATAAAAACTTAAGCTCTTTGAAATAAACTTACTATCACAGATTCCCTGAAACAATTTTTACATCGCTGAGTCCTTACAGCTCTAATATTCCTTGTGTAACAGCGGAGGAGAAAGTGCGTCCAAACAGGAGAAGAGCATTTTGTTGACTGAGCTGAAGGAAACTAGAACGTCCAGAATTGGACACTGAAAGTATGTACCAAGTGACGGCATGACATTCTAAGCGTTCGTTTTTTACCTAGTATTTGTAAGCTGTATATTTTGACATATAACCCAAAGAAATACTGCAAAACTTGTGTTTCCCTTTGTATAAATGCCACTTT
The DNA here is from genome assembly GCA_034695485.1 of Entomobrya nivalis. Taxonomy (NCBI): domain Eukaryota; kingdom Metazoa; phylum Arthropoda; class Collembola; order Entomobryomorpha; family Entomobryidae; genus Entomobrya; species Entomobrya nivalis. Next base: position 18,503 of record JAQFZH010000756.1, read on the forward strand.
TGATTTGAAATGGAGAGCTAACAAATTTGATGTGAGAAGGCGTTGCAAAAACAGAATTTCTTCCAGTTTTTTTTGGCATCCTTCGGGAAACGGAGAATACTTAAGTGGAAATTTTTAGCTTCCATCGACTTCGACTAGCAATTTTCTTGGTAAGAAGATACCTTTCCTATAATACAAATACGAACTTAAAACTTCTTTACTAAAATCACAAACCGTCACAACGGGTCTGTATAATATGTCAAAAACATTTTTGCAGTGTTACCTCTTGTCAAAATTTTACTAGTCGAAAAGAAGTAGCTGAAACACATCTTGTAGAAACTTATTAGTCGATTTATGTTAGAATAATATCATAATTTTCAATTATCCTAATAGCTAAGGTGTGACCATAAGTATTATGTAAGTTTTATTCTTTTGCTACTACAAATTTCAATGGTAAAAGTCGAAATAGTATTTTTCTGTCCTATTTACTTTTGGTTTGCAATGTTTGGTTTGATCACTAGTGAAGCAATGTATGTTTGGTCAAACCCAGAGGCAATAGAACTAGTACATGTACTTTAGGGGTGATGGCAACATATCCTTGTCTCCAGGAGTCTGGAACCAAACTAGACTCGTAAGAAGAATGAGGTATTTGAGATATAATGTAGCACAGTTCGAGAGAGCATTGGTGCAAAATAGAAGAGGACACAAATAGATACATATACATTCTTGAGAGTCCACGGTTCAAACTATGTTGTGCACTAGTGTCTGAATTCTACTCATAACATATTGAAGTACGACATATTTTTTTCAAATCAAAACGAACATGTTTAGAAAAAAATCGGCATTATACTAATTTGACAAGTAAATCAAATCGACAAATAGAAATTCAACATGATTTTTTTTTCGACAACCAGATATTGAATAAAGTTTTTCGCTAAGACGTATCACTCCAAAATGTTTTTCTGACATATTTTCGGAACCGTCACAACAACTGCGGAACCATAAACCAGTAGTATGAATTAACGGAAAGCGTATGTAGACAAGGTGACATGCTTCCGGTGTGAACAGTGTGGCCATGTGGCCACTTGCAAACATCCTTCAAACTCAAGATAAATTTATTCGGACGTACATGCCTTAAAAAGGTAACTCCATTAGTAGTCGTATTTTTTAAATCAAAGCTGCCTTATAAATGTTTTGCATGAAAGTAATTCTGTGTGACTTTTTCCTTCTGAAATAAAGCCGGCTTTATTACAAAGCTCTTTCTATTTCAGCTCAAACAAGGATATGAGCTCATTTGAGTGTAAGTTTCATGATGTCCGCATGATTTGTACATTTGGGTAAGTATATCTAGTAAAGCATCTTAACCAAAGGACAAGATTTTGGTAAAACGCTACGTAGTAAAAGCTGCTTTCTCGGCGTTAGTTGCTCATCTAATTTTTTGTTGCTGAACTCAAGTTGAAATGCATATATACACGTTTTAGAAGTAAGGAGGTCTTATGCGTTTGTGCTTTTTATTTTAAAATGGCATTTTATTTTGCTTATAAAATTTCAAAGTAGAATTTTGTGGCCGTTATTATATTTTCGTTTGAAAAAGAAGTTTTAGTTCTCTCCCAAAATTAAGTTTTAAGTACAAGGTTAATATGCAACAGCAAAATTTGCTGCCTCACGGAGTATTTTATATTTAATATAAAAAAATATTAGTAGATGGAAGATGCAATTGTTTGGCTAAACCAAAATAATATGTTACGTGAACAGTGTGGATCATACGTTATAAGGGACGTGGTAAAATAATCGACTTCTACTTAGTTTATTTTTGTTAAAATATATTTTGACTAGTCAAACTTTTCTATTGTCGAATTTTAAATAAACGTCTGCTACATAGTTGAGTTTTTTAGTCGACCAGATCTAGGTTAGATTTGGTTAGGTTAAGAACTTAAGAAAGTGTTGGTTAATGTTTAGCTAGCTTAGATTAAGTAGTCAGCAAAAGTATTGAGTCGCCTTAATATGACTATAATCAATGCTAAGTTCATGTGTTAATTTTTTAAATAGTACATCAAGTTTCAGATTACGGTTTTAATTTTGTTTTATGTTTAATGCCAACGACATTGGAAAAAGTATATTTTGACTATCTCCGACTAAATTCGTGTAGTAGAACGTCATGCACAATGATAATAATGAGGTTATAGAGTGAAAGCAGTTAAGGTTTGGTTAATTAGTATTATGTTAAGTATTTATCCTGTAGATGACAAGACACATTAAAGAGAATGATTAGTAAAGTGAATGATGACGATTGCGAGAAGGATCATGCTCGCTGCTTCTTCTTCTGCATTGCTTGTCGTTGAGGTGGCGCTTCCCTATTGATTGGAGGCTCAAGTTCGTTTCTATTTAGCAAGGCAAAAAAATCACGCTATGTCATAATGTTTTTGTACAGTGAACAAATAAGTATATGTGCCAACTCGTCTCTTACGATGTTCAACAATTTGTTTACACATTTAACTCGACTTTTATTCGTTCTCTCATCCAAATTTATCCAAGCATAGATGATCATCAAAGAGATTATTAAAGTACAGCAAAGTGCAGCAATATGATATGCCATGAAAGTTGAAACATGTTGTAATGCATAAAGTGAAAGCTTGAAACAGAACAGATGCAAACAGTTGGGTTGTGTTGCATGATTGTTTGATGTAATTTAGAGCATAGCATCTATAAAAAATTCTTACGTATTCATTTAAAGTATTGCTACCATAAAAGATGCAGTTTTCAATTAAATCCGATCCATTGTCTGTATGTACTTATTGTCAATAAATAAATTTAGTAAGAAGATTCATATATTTTTTATGTCAGCGTGAATTCTATGCCATTATCTTTTATACATTATAATTACAGAAAGGTGCACCAAGAAAACGTCAAGGCATAGATGTTTTTTTGTTATTTGATACCTTCAAAGGAATCTTAAGCAAATATATTGTTTCATTGCTTATAGGTTTACGTTTTTATAACAATTAGGTTGATAAAAAATCCAGCAACCATAGCTATTTCCAGGACAAATAGTCAAATGCATGTTTTTCCATTTGGTAAAGAAAATCGGAATCCATTTTCATATCGATCGAAGTGCAGTGCTAGAGATGTCACTAAAATAAGAATATTTGTCACACTAATTTATCTTCCTTAAATCAATAGAGTGGAAATAATTGTAAACTATGTACCGTTGCTACGACGCTCGTGCCTGAGTAAAGCTCTTGGAATAATTTTTCCATGAGTTACAATTACTCCGATTGGAAGCAACATTTCATACCCTGTCTGTACGTGTAACTTGTTAAGATTTGTGTGCTGTTGCAAAGGAAATAAGGCAAAAGGCAGCTGTTATTATGATAAAAATAAGCTCAGTTCAAATTCAACAACAACACTAACGTAAACAATTATGTTGCTAAAGCAATAAACACATTTCTTCATCAACAGCAGTGCACACTATTTTTTATACAAAGCAGTATGAAATTAACTAGTCGGCAACGCAGTCAGTATGAAGGTAAGTTGTTATTCTCCAACATCCAGTTCTTGACTTTGTTTGTCAGTAGCAATCCCATCTATGAAGTAAATTTACAAGCTAGCCAGCGTAGTATTCTGTAAAATGTAAAAACAATCCAGTGAAGATACTTTTCAAGAGAAAGCAAAGCCTGCGAATAGTCTTTATTTTATCAAAATTAGCAAATATACTACAACAGATGGATGGAACAAAAAAGAGCAACAATTTGGATAGACGTTTTGTGAGCGTGAGACGGCTAGTTTTTGTTCTTCTGTCTCATGGGTTCCTCGAGTTCCATTCATAATTAACAAATGGAGTAGATAGACAACAGAAGAACAGCTATGTCAGGTCAGCTATAAAAGTTTTTATCTTAGAAAAGCTTGTTTAGAAATTTTACACTTGATTACTTTGGCAATGTCTCTTAATTTCTTTTAAAAAGCCAAAAACAATATTAACTTTCTTGTCATGTTTCAATGACAGGAAAATAATTGTGGGTTTTACTTCAAAACTATTTTTAATTTAAAATGATTCCCAGTATACAATCATTTGTAAATGTACATCAAAAACTTTGTAGTTTTCTAAAACCTTATCCAAGAACTTATTAAAGTAGATCAAGCATAATATCTACGCTGGTTCCATTTCATATATTTTATTCAATGAATTTAAACGGACTTCCTTATTTCGAACTAACTTTGTCATTTGTAGAATAGTTTTATTTGTCCTCTGCAAGAAGTCAATGCTTCTAGGAATCCATTTTACAAGTTTTTGACTATTGTTTTATTCCAAGCATAAATTTTGATTCGTTGCCATATCCTCTGGTGGACATCTTTTGGAATATATCTCTGTTTTAAAATAGACCCGTTTTTTTAAATCTTCTATAAGCATTCTTACATACAGTCGCGTAACCTGTTTTTGGAGCTGGTCTTAAATATGTTGTGATTTGAAAGTTTTATCATCAAAAATTTATGTCTTCATTTTACTTGTTCTTTACTCAACCTAACTACAGTTTTGTTTAACTCGCTAGTTTCACTGTATGAGTATTGTGCGTCCAGGGAAAAATTATATTACTTTATCTTCAAAATTAATATTTGTAAAAGTAGCACCGTACTAGCATTAAGAAAATATCTACAGTTTTTCATGCCTCTAGAAGAAATAATATGGTAGTTTAATGTTTTCACCATTTTGAGTGCTAGATGCTAAGGTTCTCGTGTTACTTCTGGACGTTCTCCTTTTAAAACTGAATTCACAATGAAACAAAACCGTTGGAACCTACCATGTTATCAAAATATACTTAAATATTTAGCCTGGGTTGGAGCTGATTTCTAACAGCACTACAAATCTGGTCCAGGCCAAAACATTTTCTGTACACAGAGCAAACTTCGAATTCCCTAAGTAACTATACATACAACGAACTTGGAGTTGTAAAATTTCTTCGTACAACATTTTGAACACTTTAGTAACCTTTTACTTTAGTTGTTTTGTTTAAATCCTCTTCCAATTCCAAATCAAGAACATTGTTGAGGAGAACAAGGCTGAGCTTATTATTTTGACAGAAAATCTTTATTTTTTCTGCATTTTCAACCAAATTCAGTTGGGTGGCTTCCAGCAAAACTGTAGTTCGAGTGTGTTTTTTAATATCGTATAATTGTTGTTTGGAAACGTAAAACTTGCTCGTACGACGTTTGACCCGTTTTAGGATAAATACAAGAGTACATTGTTACTGACCCCAATTCTCATTGGGATAATGTAGTATTACACAAAGTCCCTGACTTTTGTGCAGAAATGTCGGAAATATATGCCAATTTTAGTGCTTTAATTAATATAACGGTCATTTACGAATGTTAGAAGAAAAGATAATTTATTTATTGGAAAATTGAATATATACATTGCATCGTTCATACACTAATCTCATACAGATTGAAAATTACATTTTTCATTGATTTAAATAAAAAATTACACAAAAAGGGTCTCAATTGTTACGGAAAATACTGATGCTGAATTCAGAAATGGATAATTCTTTGGTAGGCGATGTTGGTAGCATACTTTTGCTAAATAACATAACTAAGATGTTATCAAATGCGTATTAAGGAAGTCAGAATGTAAACAAACTGAAAGTCTTTCCCCATTTCCATTATTTAATAAGCAAACATTGTATTGTGGATGACTACGTATTTGCTTGAAAACTTTTTTACTGGTTTTTGACTTGCTGTCAATAGTTTATGAACATAATATTTATGTATAACAAGCTAAACAACATAAATTCGTTATCTTTGGAGAAACTTCGATAAAACATGTAACGTATTTTTTCATCTAATCATTATTGAGACATGTTATGCTGGAATAGTGCAAAAACCACACAACATATCACTCAAATATAAAGACAAATGTTAGATGCCAACAACCCTAAATTGTGTCAGGTCAAATAGTAAACGTGGAACTTTGTCCAAATATAGGAAAAGGAACGAGATTTAGGAACGAAAGTTACTAATGTTGGCACTTTTACGAGAATTTAATTGGATTGATTTGAAGAAACTTTATTTTTAGTCAAAGTTTTGGAGGTTTCAGTACATACAGACAGTAATTAACTGGTCTTAACACACTGAAAATATTACAATTATAATATTGTATCCAACATACATTCCAATTACCCATCGATCGATCTGGATCATCAGAGATGTCACTTAAATGATATTATGTTCTCTCACTGAGATTTATCCTAAACCATTTACTTGAGTACACATTACCGAAATGAAATGAAGCGAAGAGATAGTATTATGCGTTATTTAAGTGTTTAGTAGTGAATAGACTAAACTGTGTACTTAACAAGTTTGTTTTAAAAAGTTTTAATTTGAAAACACCGACGTTTAGTTTTAATACTATTTATTACCATGAATAAAACAATTATTGTGTATTTTAGTTGCGCCACGTCTGAGTTTTCCAGAACTTTTCATTTCACTAAAATACATATATCCTATTTATATATATTATGATAAAGGATTTTTATTCCATTCTTTGTACAAATTGTTTTTATTTGTTTCCTTTCTCAGAGAAATCATAAAACAAAATGCAATTTCAATGGCAGTTGATAAAATTTGAATTTTATTTAATCGTCCTTCAGTTTTTGAGAACGATTGTCACATATTTTCTCACAGTTAATTTTAATATAAAAATTGTATTTCTATTTTGGTCATGAATTTATGTCAAAATAATAAAATGATATTGTCTCGGACAACTTGTCTCAAAAGTGAGTTTACGTAGATCAGTGATCCATTTGTCTGCTACCCGAAATAAAAATTGGCTACAGAACAAAAAACTGTAAATAAAACATTAATACATCATAAAAGACATTTACATGACCTATTTCTCTAATGCATATAAAGATAATGTAAACGCTGCTGGCTATGTTGTATCTGTGCCATACGATCCCCAAAGCAGTCATATTAAGTAAAATACACTTTTTTAAGGTCGCGGAATATCGATTTTCAAAGAATGTCATCTAACATATGCATTTATGGCATACCTTTTACAGCATACACATAACAAAAACAGTGCGAAAACATTTCGTCGTGTTCTGCTTTCTTTACAGCTTGTCAGTAGATAAAGTTTCCAGTGGTTGAGTACTTTAGTTGATATAGATTACTTCTATTATCACTCTATCCTGCGAGCGGTGTCAATAAACTTTACTTTGAAAATATTCGCATTTTTAAAACGTCTTTATACCAAAAATGAACTTATGCGGTATATTGACAGACAATAAGAATATGTAGCATGCTGTTGCAAGGAAAACTAGTAACTTATTGTAAGATTTTTGCAGTTCTTTACTGATGTATATTAATATTGTGCTTTAGTCAAATATAAATTACAATATATTTCTCTGGATAATGCCGTGTGAATTATATGAATGAAACAATATTTATGCAACTTACTCATTTGTTAGGTTAGTAAAGTGCTTCACCACTTAAACAGCTGAATCAACACTGCTTTTCTTTATTTCACCATATAAGTTTATCCGGTGAGTATTTACTTGAAGCGCAACTTCTAAAGCTAGAAAATAAATGGTTTCTTTTGAGAGATTGGAAGCTGAAGACGAAATATTTTTTAAATGATAAACCTTTGTAAGAGTTTGGATAAATTATTGAGATCAGATCAGGAAGAAAAATGAAAGCTATTTGTATATAAACAAGGGTTTATAAGAATTGTAGCAGTACAAAAAGTATTAGAAAAATTCCAAAGAAAAGCATAGCATAGCAAAGAAAAACATGTAAGAATGTAAATTCAACATACGATGTGCAGATGCAGACTATACTTTCAATATGAGTTGATGTATGAAAACAAATTGCATTGTATGTAATTTCACGCTTCTTCACGTTTGTATATCAATGTGACAATTACCGCTCAGAAAAGCACAACTATACAAGATGCCACTTTTTTATTATTTGAAGGACGTCTTATTTTTGCGATACAGTGCAAATGACATCTTTGAAGTTATTTATTATGTATATTTGTTGTAAAGTAGAATTATTTCAGGGGATACGGAGAAAGTCATAAATCTTGTTTTGTAGGTTTGTCACCATTTCACTTCCAGATTCAACTTTCAAATGTTAGTTTCAAAGATACATTTATGAGCTTGATTTTTATACATGCATGCTTCAAGAGGGATACTTATTGATTATATTGAATAAAGTGGAATCTTATTTATTACAAACTCAGTATTTCCTTTAAAAGTACAACAACTTTGGTAAATATTATGAAAGAGCAACAAAATAAATAAAAATTGTCACAAGAAAACTTTCTGTAGTAGGATTTTGTTATAAATCCCTGTTATTCTGCTATGCTGAGTCCTTTTTAAGTATGAAATGTTTTCTACAGCGTTTAGATTTCTCCGTTTCTGATATAAAATACATGGTTCAATGTTAAAATCCTTCAACTGGAAATAATATGTTTACAATCAACTTTATATTGAAAATTGCGAAGCGTACTAAATTCTGCTGTAACTCTATGCCAAGGGAAAGTGAGCACTTGATGGTTAACTCCAATTCACTCCACTGCAGCATCTTGTGTGGAACACATCGTAATATTTTTTTGTTGAGCGCTGGAGTCAAGGGCTTTCAAGTAGCGCTGGAATTTTGTTAATGCATTTTTTTTTATATCTGAAGCAGAGCGTAAGAGATAGGCGGCTCTAATTTAAGAATAAAATGGGCACGTTGAAACGTATAACAAGATAAACTCATTTTTTTACAAAGCTACCATATGTTGTGCCAAAATAGGATTGAACACTTAAGTATATTTCTTACTTTCTTTCGCATCAAGATTCTTTACATAACCGAAATTAGATTTATGCCAGACGCAGATCATCCTCACGAAGATATAAAAAATACATAGACGTACATAATAGGGTACTTCAAAACTAGATCAATAGAGCAGTTGCAAAACAAACAGCATATTGGCTGCTATGTGGATTTTCAGAAAAACACGAAACGATGTCAAATCTTCTAAAAATATTTTAGCCTTTGGGTTACACAATACTGAAGACGGCCATACTGCCCTGAACTGTACATAAATAGTACTGAGACGTCACTCGAGCTCTTTTTCCATGAACGTATTGATGTTCATACTGTCGTTAGTCTGACTTATATTTGAACTGTTCCTTATGGCAATATTGTCAAACAAGGCTTTGATTTTGCACTTTGAAATGACCGGTGAGTATATTTTAATGGAACGAAGGTGATAT